>PITA01026340.1:0-22772 GCA_004023965.1 Spilogale gracilis
TCCTCCTAACATCCAGTCTCTCCAGCCACCTTGAGCTTGGACCTCAGACTCCTAAGCCCCATGAGCATGCTGCATGTTCCTTGAGCTCTGCCCAGGGGGCCTGCACCCAGGGGAGGTTCTTCTGGGGGAAGCCAGCAAAATGTGGACCACTCCTCTTTGGCTTCTCTTTCTCAAGGGCACTTCCTATCTGGTTGCCATCTGCTCTGGGTTGCTCTCCATACTTAAAACAGCTGTATTTCACCTGTTGTCCCGAGCTTATCATCCTTGCTGCAGGCGTGCTGGTCTGATAGAATCTGGCCCAGAAACACAGACGACTCACCCCGTTCATCTCTTTGTCCTTTTCTTCTTTATTGTGGAGAACTCTTGGCATCTTGCACGTGACTGATTGAGTGTTGTGCACGGTCACCCTGCCCCTCGCTGGCTCTGACGGAGACACCCGCCCCCGTGTCGTCTCCTTCCTTTGCACAGCTGCCTGTCGGTCACCCGCTCTCACCTCCATCTGTGACCTTGCTCATCTATCTTTCACTTTTTGCTTCACTGAGGCAATGTTCCTTGAATCAAACATTTTTAAAAATATACTTCGTTTCCCTTTTTTTTAAAAAGATTTTTTTATTTATGTGACAGAGAGAAACACAGCAAGAGAGGGAACACAAGCAGGGGGAGTGAGAGAGGGAGAAGCAGGCTTCCCGCCGAGCAGGGAGCCCGATGTGGGGCTCGATCCCGGGTCTCCAGGATCATGACCTGAGCTGAAGGCAGTCGTCCAACGAACTGAGCCACCCAGGCGTCCCTTCATTTCCCTTTTTATTTTTTTTTCTACAAAACCATGCCCTCCGCCTCTCGAGGGCAATGATAGCTCATGAATTTCCACTTCAGGTGCTTTGGCTTGTAGCTTCCTTGTTTGGAGGGGCTTCCCCTGACCTCTGGCGCTTCCTTATTCATAAGGGCCACGGGTTCGACTCATGAGTCAGATGGGTTATCAGTCAGTGACAACGTCTGACACGAGCCCATCTCACCCACAGGCCCAGCCTCTTTGTTCCAGCCCTGCAGGTGGGACCCCACTGGAGAAGGCGTGACGCTAGTTAGGGGCAGGGGAACCGGCTGACACTGGGCTGTGGCTCAAGGTGGGAGTGACGAGGGCAGGGAGGGATGGGGCCCACATGGCCCTTAGAATGGAGGCCGCAGGGCAGCCCCTAAGGACTGGCCCACCCGGATGGTCTTCTGGGGCCTCAGGGAGGGAGGAAGATAGTCAGGGAGACCCCCCCATCTGGGCCTAGGACCACGGCCTTGCCTATCCCTCCTTTGGGCACTCAGTGGGTTCCCAGAGGTCTTGGAGACACTGGGAGTTTCCTCCGATAGCGTCCACATCTTTGTCCCCGTGTCTCCCCGCTGACTGTGGGCAGGGCCTGTCTAGACTACCGGCTCCTTGGCACACCGGGCCTTTGTCGCCTGAGACCCTCACACGGAAGCCAAGCCTGCAGACAAAGCGCTGTTTGCTTTCCTCTCCCCAGCAGGTGATTTCACCCTGGCTCTAGGCCAAGCTCGGGGCCCCGGGCCCACTGTCCCAGAGGGAGAGGGGCCAGAGCAAGCTCCCAGGAGGCGTGGGCATTTCGGGGGCTCATGCAGAGGTCCCATCTGGAAGCTTGAGCTCAGGAGGCTAACTCCTATCTGCAGACACAGCCAAGGGGGCAGGAGCTGGAGGATAGACGGCAGGTCTTCACCGCCTGTGGGGGACGGGGGTGCAGTGGAGCTCAGGAGGGTGTCCTGGCTAGGCTCAGACGCAGGGCACGACTTCCAGGTAGACACGGGGCTGGAAGCGGGCAGGCATCCTGGGGGCAAAGACTCAGAACGGGCATGGTCAGGGCGTGAGAAGTGGGAAGAGGAGGGGCTGCTGGGTGCCCTGGGAGCCGCAGCACCTGTGGGTCTGCACACACCCAGTCCCCCGCCCCAGCCCTCCCCTGGAGCGCTGCTGGGTGCCCTGGGAGGCCTCAGCCCAGAGCCAGCCCAGAGCCGCAGCACCTGTGGGTCTGCACACACCCAGTCCCTGGTCCCAGCCCTTGCTGGAGCGTAGGTGGCCTGGGAACGCCCGCCACACCGGTGGCTGCCAGCTCCGCCCGGACAACATCCTGTCCCCGATAACGCGGCTTCATGCACCGGGGCGCACAGCCCTAATCTGCCTCCCTGCCAGCTCATCCAAGCCATGCCCAAGAGGAGCCCACCCTGGGCTGTGACGGGGGGTAGGGAGGGCCTCGCTCTGCAGCCCCAGCTCAGCGTCTGCAGGGTCACCTTGGAGCCACGCCCACTTACAGGACAGCTGCGCCCTCCCTCGTGGCGGCAGCAGGCCCCAGGCCGTGGACGGCGCATAGGCGGTAGGAAAGGTCAGGAGCCCCCAGCCCCTCCTGGACGGCTGGACAGTGTGCATACCCTGGGCCTGCAGCCAGGACCAAGCCCCTCGCCCCCTTTCCATCAGGCTGCTACGGGCAGGGCGGGCAGGGACACTGAGAATACTGGGGCAGAGCAGCACGCCCTGAGCCCCTCCCCGGGGCTGGGCACAGGCCCCCAGAGGGAGGAAATGAGGTCCCGGTCCACAGAGCTGCGGGGACGACTGCCCCTCCCCCGACGGGGAGCAGCAGGCTGGTGGGTGCAGGAAGTGGTTCCAAGCACAGAGCCGAAGGCGCGGGTCCGGGGAAACCATCAAGGAGTGGGGACCGCATGACTGTGCCCTGCGAGCTACTTGAGAGCGGACAGCGAAGGCAATGCGAAGTGACCGGCGTGGTGGGCACTGTGGGGTGAGAGCCGGGAGCCTCTGGGACCACAGCCCTGTCCCCATTCCCAGGCCCTGGGAGAGTCAGCCAAGAGGCTGGACCAACCCTCCCCAGGAGCAGCCCACTGTCCCCATAGCCTGCTCCACGAGGGGCACAAGGGCCCAGCCCCTCGTCCCAGCGCCGATGTCCCCAAGCACCAGGGCTCACAGGAAGGTTGCCCAGCAGCTCGCGGTGCCTCCCCCAGGTGGGGCTCCCCAGAGCCCCGCCCACCCCTGCTTACCCCCTCGGATGGGACAGTGGCCTGCTGGCCCCTCTGTCCCCAGGGAAAGGCCTGCCCGGCTCCCGGCAGCGGTGACCACTGCTCCTCAGGGATTTACTCCCTGAATGCAAACGAGGCCCACTGGGCCCCCGAACCAGAAGATGTTAAAGAGCAAGCTCTCCCCAGAGGCCGCTGGTCAGCCACTTTGCCCCCGGTGTTCCTCCCGCGCTGTGGGGCTGCTGACCTGGTGGGCCGGGCCCCCGGTGGGACACCGTCCACACCACACTGTGGCTCTTGCCCTCAAGCGGGGCTGGGCCCTCCTCGGGGACCTGCTCGGGGAGGACCTCCCTGCTTCTCACATAGCCGTCTTGGGGCACCCCCAGCGTCCCCCCACCTGGGACAGAAGTTTGCGGCCCACAGCGCCTGGACTGGGGGCGCCTACCCGGGAGGCTGCACCACTGGGCTCCACACGCGCGCCTGCTCGGCCCCCGAATCAGCCCTTTGCCGCCCCCCGCCTCCCTCTCGGGCGCTGTGCGGAGCTTAGGGCTGCTGAACTCCACTCACAAACCGTCAAGCTGGGAAGTTTTATGTTAAGTGTTTTTTGCCACAATTAAGAGAGGGCGGGGAGAGAAAGGGAAGGCCCGGCCTCCCCGGGGCCCCTGGCTGAGGCAGAGGGAGGGGGCAGGGGAGGAACCGGCTTCCCTGGGCACACGACTCAGCCGCCACCAGCCACACCTGAGGATAGGATCATGTGGCTGCAGGCCCAGAGGCTGGAGACTTGGAGGCCAGGGGGCCACGTGTCCAGCTGGCCACGGGGGGCGCTCTCCTCCTCTTGTGCAGCAGACATGAGCACGCAGCAGGCACCGCGGTGCCCTCCGGGAGCGCTCCCTCCGCCTGGACCCGCCGCCCACTGAGGGGTCTCCCAGGGGACCTGCCTCAGGGAGGCCTGGCCCCAACCCCGGCCTTGCCTTGTGATGGGTTAGCAGGCAGAGCCCCGTCCCCCAAGGGGCGTTCAATGACAGCCCACGACGTCGTGAGGGCACCGGCCTCCGGCCTAATCCAGGATCTCCGCGGGTCCGGGTCCTGCGGTTCCGGGTTCCCTGGGGAAATCTGAGTCATGGGCTGTGGCCCCGCGGGGCTCACGGGCCTGCGGGCTGTGTACTTGGCACCAGGACAGTGAGAGTCACGTCTATTCAGAGAAAAGGAAACATCATCTCTGACCCCCCGCCTCCCTGGGAAAACAAAGGCTGGTTCATCCGCACCTCGGGGACCGGCCCCGGGTCGCAGAGGCCAGGCCCTCACGTGAAGGGGGGAACATGACTCAGCCGGGACCAAGCCCTGGGCCATCAGAGGCTGACCGATGTCTCCGTGGCCACTGCTCAGGCCTCGGCCATGGGGGGCTGGGGGCACTGAGGGCAGCTGCTGGGTCGAGGGTCTCCAGGTGCCCCACTCCGAAGGGGCCCCACTGACGCCCTGGGGCTGGGCCCGAGGCCTGGACCCTCACCCCTCCTGGCAGGCCGGGCCCTGTGGACAGAAGTTTGCGGCCCAGAGCCCCGTCTCCACGACGGTCCGCAGGCCCCACGCGCTGGCCTTGGGCTGGGCTGCCCGGCACAGCACTTCCTAGCCAAGGCGCAGAACAAGGGACAGGCCGGGGGTGCTGCTGTCCCCAGCTGTCCTTTGTCCCTCCAGCTGGAGGGCCTCGAGCGCTCTGCAGCCACCTGCCCCGAAGGGGTGCCCTCACCTCTTTCCTTGTCCCACAGACACGTGCGTGGGGGCGGCCCAGCCCCAGACCTCACGGCTGGAGGAAGATGGCCAACAGCGGTCACACAGGTGGTGACCAGACGGTCAGCAGAGTCTCAGACCGCCCTCCCAAGAGGCCCCCGTGCAGGGCACCAGACTGCGGGACGCTGGGCTCAGGGGCCTTGCCCGCCATCCCCGAGGGCCCCCAGCAGCCGCTCCCACTGGCCCACCAGGAGTGGGGACCAGCCCCTTGCAGTTCAGCAACCTCTCTGTTTGGGGCGCTCAACGCAGAACTTCCTTCAGGACACCCGCGGGGCAGGAGGGAGGCCGTCAGCCCACCTGCAGGCCTCACACCCCCCATCCAGGGCCCCCGTGACCAAGCCCCCAGGTGCAGCCCGGGGAGAACAGGCCCTCGCTAGCCCTCTCCGTCGTGCTCCAGGACAGGGAAGACTGGGGTCACTGGAGCAAGCTCTGGGGTTTACCGAAGCGGCGAGGAGAGTGTGGCCTGTCCAGCCTGGCCTTCCCCGTGCCGGGGCTCTGCCTGGGGCCCAGAAGGAATGCGATGTCCCCGACGCCAGGTCCCAGGGTCCGGGGCCCGAGCAGCCCTGCCTCGCCTGCCCAGCTGAGGCTAGGAGGTCGCAGGATCGGCCCCACTTGCCTGCCCCCGTGCCCACCACGCCGCCATCTGGGGCAACAGGGGAGGGCCCGAGGCTGCCGGCCACCGTCCATCCCCGCAGGACCCTCCCCAGCAAAGCCTGAAGCGGAGCCACCCCCGGAACGGACAGGCTCGCTCTGCCCCGGCCCCTGCCACCTGCGAGGGGTGGTGTTGGCAGGGACAGGTCAGGGTCGGGCCGGGCGCCCAGGGTCCCAGCTGCCCTTGCTGCCGGGGCAGAGGACAAACACACTGAGGTGCAGGCCCAGGATGGCGGGAAGCGGGCCACACAGCCACCAACCCCACTGCGCCCCGAGATTCAGGGGAGACGCTGTGCAGCGTGGCTTCTGTGGGCCCGGCCCTCACCACACCCATGTCGTGAGACCCACAGGGCTGCCGCGGCCGGAACGAGCAGCCGGCGCCCCCAGCAGCCCGGGCAGGAGCCAGATCCGCAGGCACAGCCAGCGTGGCCTGGCGAGTCTCAGCCCTGAGCGGCGCGGCCCCCCGGCCTCCCCATGTGTCACCCTGAGCAGCACCCCCAAACCACTGCCTCTGGGTCCTGGGGCCCAGCCCCTCCCATGACATGGTCTCCTTCCTCTTCGTGAGTCACCCCATGGGCTGGGCCTGTGCGGGCGGCAGGGGAGAGGCTGCTGGGGTCCCCAGGGCCCCTCTCCCTGTCTCAGAGAGCAGCTCACACCCCGCCAGGCTGGGCCGCCGTCCCCCTGCACTCAGAAGGGACCCTGGGTGGGGACGTGTCGGGCGCAGCTGGGAGGGACGGTCCCAGAGCTGGGACTTGCTGGGGGACCGTCTATCCCCCTCCCCGGGCCCTGGTCCCCACACCTGAACAGTGGGGTGACGCCACATGGGTGCTTCCTGTTTGCACACAGGGCTGGCCAGGGTGCCTTATTTAGTTATGAGATTTATGTGGTTTTGATGAAGGCCCATGTGGTGACACACTCACTGGTCAGCGCCAACGTGGGGGGTGGTCTGAGAACAGAGACCCAGAGACGGGAGAGGCAGGGAGGCAGAGCCCGGCGGGCGCGGGGGCCGGGGCAGGGCTGGGGGTCAGCGTCTCAGGGGGACAGAGTCCATCTGGGAGGATAGAAACTTCGGGAAAGAGGCAGTGGGGATGACTGCACAGCAGGGGGAACGTGCTCCCTGAGATGGTGAAGACGGAACCTTTCTTTATGTATTTTACCGCAATCAAAATGTTTTGGTTTCAGGAAGAGGAACAACATTAAAGTAATAATGGGAATAATAACCTGACAGTAAAAGACAAAAGGCTTCGGAAGGGAGGGGCCACGGAGAGTCAAGCAAAGCTAGGAAACCAAGCACCCGGACCAGATGGTCAGCTACTGGCATATGGGGGCCAGGGGGCGGCCCCATGTGGACCCTCACGGGAACATCACCGAAGACCCCTCACCCCCGCTAAAGAGGGGTGCACGCGAGTCTGCAAGTGGAGGACCGGGCTGGGGCTCCAGGCGCCCTGGTGGCGGGAAGGCGCACTCACGTACTTTAAGTGCCAAAGGAAAGGATCTTTGAATTTTGTTTTATACCCAGCTGAACCATCACTCAAGGTGGAGGACGTTGAATCATCCTTGGGTTCTGGAGGCCCCTGAGAGCTTGGGGGAGACCCAGGGACTCAGACGTCAGGGACAAGCACTGAGCTGCCCGAAGTCATATGCGGGAAGGGGGCCGCCCTTCCAACAGCTGGCCGGGAGAGAGAGCATGTGTCCAGGCGCCAGATTGGGACCAGAGACCATGGGCCCGGGGGACAGATGGGAGAGCCCAGCAGGCGCGTCACGCATGTGGCTGCATTCCGATGATCTTGGGGGTCTCTCCCACCACCCCACCCCCATCTGTGCAGGGCAGCCAGATGGCTGTGTCAGCCCGCACCCACGGCTCCCCACAGGGCTGGGGAGGTGACAGGAGTGCCCCACCCCGATCCCAGTTGTCGGATGGGTGTACCCAACCTCCTCGAGGGCCCCCAGAGTCAACAGTGTGGCTGGCACCTGCCGTGTCACCAAGAGGTTTCAGCCAACTTTGGGTAGACCATGCAAGCACCCCAGCCTGTGCAGAGAGGGCAGAAGTCCTCCCCGGGCTGTAGTGTGGCCCACCACCCAGCCAACGGTCTCAAGGGGCACCAAGACATCTGCTGTTCAGGGCCTGGTCTTGTGTGGGCCCTGATTTCATGGACAGGAGGCCACGGTGAGCACTGTCCTGCAAGGACGCCCATGCCGGAGACCCTGTCCGACATCCTTCCCCAAGAGCGTCTGGGCCGCCAGCACTAAGTGGGGTCACGCTGAGGCCCACACTCACTGCAGGGTGACCCCCTAGGTTCTCAGTCTGTGTCCAGGGTCCCTTGGGGCCCCTCAAGCGAAGGTGGGAGTTGACTCTGCTGGCCGTAGGGGGCAGCTCGGGCCATGGAGAGGGACAGACACTGGGGGCCCAGGCTGCAGAAGGAACAGCGTCCAGGCTTCCCTGGGGAAGGGGCCGGCCGGAGCTCAGGAGTGGGGTGGCATGGAGGGGGCATGGTGGCCCCGTAGCCCACTGCCCACCTTACAGGGTGGCGGCTGAGCCCTGTCTGTGTCGTGGGCAGGCCAAGAGCTCCTCCCAGCTTCGCAGGACACCGGCCGGTGGCTGGAGAGCTTCCGGAGCCCGCAGAGGCGCGCAGCGGAGACACCCCACCCTGGCCTGGGGTGCAGCGCAGTGATGCCCCATGAGAAGGTCCCTGCAGGTTCTCGAGCACCTTTCCCTGGATTCATACAGCTATTGGCCGGGAACTGACCTTCGTTTGCAGACCTGAATCCCAGCACAGCGTCTGTCTGCAGGGACAGGAGGCTCTTGTCTGCCCGCGCGGTGCGGAGGGAGGGGTGCGTCGTGAGGGCCGGGGAGCAGCCAGACTCTACACAGGTTCTGGGCTGCACTCAGTGAGGGACTCTGCTACGCTGGCTGCTGGGGATGGGCGCTTGGTCATGAGCCCTGTACCCCGCCGCGTCCCAGAGCTCCGCGGCCCCAGACACAGCCGAGGGTTCTCGGCTCTCTCGGCGGTCACGGCATCTTTAAATCGGGGCGGTTTAATTTCTTTCTAATCCTGGTATTTGTGATTTCTTTTTCTTGCTTTACGGATTCGGCAAGGCCCTCCAGGGGTCCGCAGGTGGAGCGCGGGAGCGCCTGGGGCTCCCCCAGCTTTCAGGGGCCTGACCGGAGAGCCCCGCCCCCGGCTGACTCCGCCCGTCCTTGACAGATAGCCTTTGACACTGTAAGAATGTTGCTTGTGGTCTTGAAACAACGAGACCCACTGTTTGCTTGTGCACCTACTAGGAAGCCCACAGGGTTTTTCACCTGAAATCCGTCAATGTGGAGATGGCCGCGATGACGCGGGTCGCCGGCTCCCCCTGCCGCTCTGCCCGCGCACTGCACCTCCCGGCCCGCGGCACCCCGAGCCCAGCGCCTGCGCCCCAGGTGTCCACCCTGCGGGCCCCTCCCACAGACGGCGGCGATGACTTACAGACCCTCGGTCCCTGCCGGCGGGGCGGGGCGGGGGAGGGGGAGCAGCAGGCCTGGATGACCAACACCAAGATTTGGGGACTTGGGTTTCTGCCACGTGCCGAGCCCCCCGCTGCATTTGCTTTCGAGCTCAGGTGTCCTTGGGAAAACCCTGCCTGCTCGGGATCCTTGGGACGGAGGGCGCGGAGGGAGCTTAGTACACAGCAGCCCCCAACCTGAGCGCCTGAACCCGTTAAAAATCAGTGAAGGGCCTTGCAGATTTGGGCAAGTGTCAGAAGCACCCTCACGAGTGAAGTAGGACTCGTGGGCCGTGAGCGGCTCCGGGGACGGGCATTCTGGCAAATGTCGGGGCAGAGTGCCGTCCTGCGCCCACCATCGAGCAGGTGATGCCACCGCGGCCGCTCCCTGCCCCAGGACACCCTCCCAGGACACCAGCCCTCGGCCCCCGCGCTGTGGCATCTTCAGACTCCTCAGCAGGAACCGCGAGGTCGTGGGCCACCCAGCGTCTCCGGGAGGTCCCCCGGGCTGCGCGAGCTGCTACTATAGCCCATGTTCTCCACTTGGACAGCGGACTCGGCTCTGACTCCAGATGAAGGCTCCTCCAGGAGAGGGAGGGGGGCGGCAGGCGGGAGGCGCAGCCCCTCCCTCCCCCACCCTGCCCTCTGCTCAAGGAAGCCACCGCTCAGGGAAGGCTCTTTCCCGGCCCTCTCCGTGGAGGCCGCATGACTGAGGGCGAGACGATGGGCCCCGGGGTTCCCCTCACCCATGGTGCCCAGCAGAGCCCAGAAGGAGGAGCACCAGGGTCTGGACTGGATGCAAAGTCCCACAGCGTGACCCCGAAGCCCCTTCTCTCTCTGGGGCCGGGGGGGTCTGGGCTCTGCCCTTCCCCCTATGGTGGGGGATGAGCCTGGCCCCCGGGAGGCCCAGTGGGCAGCAGGCCGGCCACTATCCGCTTCTTCTTACAGTCACCATCTCACGGGAAGGGGAGGGGCTGGGAGGGCGTCCCAGGCCAGATCCTGAGCTGGACCGACCCCTGGAAGTCACCCCAGGCCCACGGGGCCCAGCTCTGGAGAGTGTGAGTGCCCGCCGGCCCGACACTCAGGATGCGGTGGTTTCCCCCGGAACCGGGAGCAGCAGGGGCGTGAGGCCCGCACTAATCCAGGGATTGCCGTGTGCGTGGCCGAGGTAGGCCGGTGGGGCCCAGACAGGCCATAACCTCTGGACACCTCGTCGGGCCCCAGGTGGCCTGTCCCCCTATCCCCAGAGCACCCTCAGGCGGCAGCAGGGACCTCATGGGCCGGCATCTGAGCTCACAGCAGGGGGCAGCTGCCATCTAGCCCCTGGCCTGGGCCCCACCTCCCCACTGAGCCCAGGACAGCGCTGCTCAGGGATGCGGACCAGAAGAGGAAGACGGAGAGCCGGCCAGGACCAGACCTCCCCTGTCGCTGCCCCAAACCCCCTTCACCTGCACCCACCCTCCTCCTCTGAAGAGGACGCTCCAGCAACTGCCCGTCTGGTTCTGGGCAGAGGGACCCCAAGAAGGGGAGGCCAGCAGGGCAGGGGTCTGAGGAGGTGGGGCACCGGGTCTGCCGAGCCCTCACCAAGAAGCCCCAGCTTCCCAGAGGGGTGCCAGGCGGGACCCCACACATGCGTGATCGAGCACGTCCGGGGCCCATCCCCTGTCGTTGGCCCCAGGGCTGTGAGGTTCGGGGGCAGCCCCAGAGACAAGGTGGGGGCCGGTCGGCCTCCGGTCAGAGGGCAGCGCCACATCTGCAGCTGGCCCCAAGGCTGTCAGTGCGAAGCTGGTGCTCGGCCCAGAGGAGGAGGGACCACGGTGGGGAGAGCGTGGCCTCCGTGCTGGGTCTCCATCGGGGCTCCTCTCTGGCTAGAAACCAGGCCTGGGCAGCTGAGGGGCCCCCACGGAGCCAACTCGGGGCCTCTGGGCTGTCCTCCAGTCGGGCCCTCTCTGCTGGGGGAGGCTGGGAAATGGTGGAGGGAGGGCTGGGGAGGAGCACAGCCGAGGCACTGGCTCCTGGGCAGAGGGCGGCCCCCGCAGAGCCTTGGTAAACAGTGGGAGCCAAAGGGCGGCCCATAAGAAGCGAAGAGCCCCCAAACACACACACGCACGCACACACGCACACGCACGCACACGCGCGCACACACTCGCGCACACACTCGCACACACACTCGCGCACACATGCACACGCATACGCGCGCACACACTCATGCGCACACACTCATGCGCACACATGCACACGCGCACACACTCGCGCACGCACACACTCGCACACGCATGCACACGCGCACACACTCGCACACGCACACAGTCAGGCCAGCAGTCCCGGGCAGGTGCTCAGTGCGCAGACCAGTCATCGCTCCGGGAACAGCGGGCCGGGGGTCTGAGGAGCGCCCTCTGGTGGGCACTGCAGCCTGAGCACCATCTGAGCCACGTGTGAAAGAGAAAACTTGAGGGTCTGGGGGCACAGCCTAGAGAAGCGAGCTGGGCCCCGCTGCACCCTAGCCCACCCCTGGTCGCCCAGAGCCCCCACCTTGCGGCTGCAGAGCCGGGAAGTGGGTGAGGACACGGACCCAAGACGGACCCTGTTCCTGACCGGACACAGGCCGTGAGCCCCCCATTCTCATCCTACAGGTGGTCCAGCCGGAAGGGCACAGCCAGGCAGGGCAGAAGTGACCTACTGCCAGGACAGGCCGGGAGCTCGGCTGCACGTCGACGAAGCTCACCACACACCACGGGAATTTCTGGAGCTCCGGGCCTTGCAGCCTCAGAACCGGTGAGAACGCAGGGGAGGCACAGTGGCCACTTTACGGAAAGGCTGGTTCTGAAACTCCCAGAGCCCCCAC
Organism: Spilogale gracilis; assembly: GCA_004023965.1. Classification (NCBI taxonomy): domain Eukaryota; kingdom Metazoa; phylum Chordata; class Mammalia; order Carnivora; family Mephitidae; genus Spilogale; species Spilogale gracilis. Next base: position 11,786 of record PITA01026340.1, read on the forward strand.
TTGGCCACGCAGCAGAGCCGGGAGCTCCCCCACCCCCACCGAGCCCCCCGCAAACCTCCTGCTCTACGAGGTTCCAAGGTCAGCCCAGGCCAGCAGACTGCCTGGAAAGTCCACGGGTCCTGGCCAGGGACGGTGTGGGCTCCTGCGATCACCAGAGGGGGCCCCACCACCTGGGCCAGGAGGGCGCTGGACAGACCCCCAGGTCCCGGGGTCACACTGATGGCTACTGCGATCACCAGAGGGGGCCCCACCACCCGGGCCAGGAGGGCGCTGGACAGACCCCCCAGGTCCCGGGGTCACACTGATGGCTACTGCGATCATCAGAGGGGACCCCACCACCTGGGCCAGGAGGGCGCTGGACAGACCCCCCAGGTCCCGGGGTCACACTGATGGCTCCTGCGATCATCAGAGGGGACCCCACCACCCGGGCCAGGAGGGCGTTGGACAGACCCCCAGGTCCCAGGGTCACGCTGATGGCTACTGCGATCACCAGAGGGGACCCCACCACCCGGGCCAGGAGGGCGCTGGACAGACCCCCAGGTCCTGGGGTCGCGCTGATGTGCAGGCAGGCCCTGACTGGCCATCAGAGCCCTCCCTGGTGGCAGGTGGGGGCAGGTGGGGGAGGGCTCAGCCGAGGGAGGGCCGAGCCCTGAGCCAGCTCCTTGGGACACAGTGAATGCAGAGGAAGGGGATTTCCGGTCCCCCCGTATTGCAGAGCCTGCTGTAGGCTCCACCCTCCCTGGGCGCCTCCATTCCATCGAGGGTAAAATGCGGTGAACTCGGGGGAGGGATGCGCTGGGGGCCCCAGGGCACATCAGCGCCCTCCCCTTAGGCTGCTGATGGTGTTCGCAGGTAGGGTGACCGCACACAGGGCTCCCACGCTCCCGCCCACTGGCCAGGCTGGGTCTGTGGCCTCAGAACAGACAGCTGCCCCCTCGCCCGACCTCGTGAGCTCCAGCCGCCTCCACGGCCACCCAGACAGCCCGGCAGCCTGGCACCCTCTGTCGGAAAAGGACCACAGGAGTCCCTTCCCTAAAATCCCGTTGGTGGCTCAGCTCCCACAACGGTGTCCCAAATACACGCAGGCAAGTGGCCACGCCCACAGCCAGCCTCCCGCCCACGTCCACAGACCTCCACGAGTGGGTGTGAGGGGCTGGCGGCGCTGCGGGCACACCCACCAGCCGGGAAAGGCCCAGAGCTGGCCCAGTCCCTGACCTGTGGACCGAGGACTCTGCTCTGGCCAGCAGAGAGACCCAGGGAAGGCACATGCCCCTCACACGCAGGCACACGTGCATTGGGCCTCACCCAGGAGAAAGCCCTGGAAAGGCACCTGACAGCCCCTTTGTGCAAACTCAGAGCTGGAAGTCGGGAAGGGGGCCACCTGCTCGGTATGTGACACGCCGAGAGCGGGCAGGGCAGGGCTTTCGGAGGTAGCCTGGGAAAGGCGGTCACTGGGGTTGTCCTCTCTGGGCCTTCTCCCTCCACTCACCCCACAGTAGCCACCCAGACCCCCAGCACCCACTGAAACACACCAGGGCAGCATCTGCCCAAGTTTATTTTGGAAAGCAAAGAATCAAACAAAGACTCAGAAAATAAATATCCGCAGAGAGGAGGTCGCTTGGGTGAGGAAGCTCAGAGGGTCGGCGGGAGGGGGACGCGTGGAGGACGGGGGGCCTGGATGGCAGGACCGCTCTCAGTCCCTCCCTGGGTGCAGGCCCCTGGGGCTGGCGCGCCGGGCACGGCCAGAGACGCGGCGCTGAGCCAGCGGGATCTCGCACACGGTGTCCTGGCACGAGCAGCTCTCGATGTGGGTGTAGGTGTGCTTCCTTGCGCTGCCGTCGGGGCAGCTCAGCTCCACCTCCCGCTGGCTGGTGCGCCCCTCCTTGCAGCAGGAGCACTGGTGGTCCAGGGACTGGGCCTCGGCCGAGTACCTGGGGGAGGGCCATGGTGAGAAGCCGCTCCGGGGCCCCTGCCCCCCGCCGCCCCCCTTCCCCGGGGCCTGGGCCTCACATGACAGAGGTCCCGCAGGAGCCAGAGCAGGAATTCATCGTCACTTTCTTGGTGCAGCCGGAGACAGAAATCTCCTTGGTGACAGGGATCGTGGAGCAGAAAATCCTGGTCTCGTTGCGAGGGATGCCTGGCGGGGGGCGGGGGGGGGTAGCAGGGGCTCTGGGGGCGGTCTCCACGCCTTCAGGGGGGCCCACAGCTTCTTCCCTCATGGCTTCCTCTCCCTCCCCAAGCGCACCCAGCCTCGGCCGCCCCCCAGCAAGCAGGGCACCCTGAGTGATGCCCTCAAATTCGGCGTCCGGTGGAGAGGGGCACAGACGCCGTCCCCCAAGCCTCTCCCCCTCGAGGGTCTCAGCTGGAGCGCCCGCGCCCCGCCGCCGGTACTCACATTTCCTGCAGCATCCGTTGGGCATGAGCGTGATGGAGCCCTGGAGGGAAGGACAGTGAGTGGGGGGACCTGGGACCGCCCCCCCCCGACGGAGAACAGCCCCCTCCTGCCACGGGTGGGGAAGGGACAGGGCCTCACCGGGACGCAGATGCTGGGGTCAAAGTCGGGGCAGGTGATGTTGGACACGGAGGAGATGAGCTGGTTGTGGATTTTCACGCAGCTGAAGAAGGTGCAATTGTCCCTGGGGTCGTGACTTATGTCCCCAGGCTGCAGGGCAGAGGGCAGTGTGGTGAGGGACAGCAGGAGGCCAGGCCGGCGGGTGACACCCAGGAGGGGCCCCGGGACAGCCGCCAGCCTACAGCCCACAGACATGGCCAGAACCAAAGCGCTGGCACCTCCCGACGGGGCCTTGTGTGCAGAAAGGGTATTTATAGGTGTGAGGAAGTTAAGGATCTCGCGATGAGATGTCCTAGATAACACAGGAGGCCCTGAAGCCAATGACCGGGGTCCTTACATAGAGAAGGGGTCACAGGAAGGGGAGGCAGAGAGTGGGCGGATGTGGCCACAAACCCAGGGCCACCCGGAGCCCCAGAAGCTGAAGAGGCAGGAAGGTCCCCCGGAGCCGTGGCAGGGAGCAGGGCCCTGCAAGCCCTCGACCCTGGACTGGGACTCCACGCTAGGGAAGAGGCAGCCACTCCCCGTGTTTCCAGCCCTAGTCTGTGGTCACTGGTCACGGCCACCCCAGGACACTTGCCCAGCTGTGCCCAGCCCTGAGGAGACCCAGCCTGGGGCAGCAGGAGTTGACCCCCCCACCCCCGGGGGTCGAGAGGCAGGACGTGAGCCCGCGGGGCTCCCCGAGCACCTTCAGGATGATGTTCTGCATGCTGGGTCTTTTGATGATACAGTGGGTCTGCTGACACTTGCCACAGCACTGCCCGGGCACGTCCACCAGCTCGAAGCCCTGCGGGACGCGCACGGCTCAGGTCCGCGGGGCAGGAGAGGAGCGGGAGCCAGGCGGGGGCGGGCCTGTCGGAGGCAGGGCGGCCAGCAGGGGCGGCCCACAGGGACCAGGCAGGGGGGCCGTCGGGGGCGGGGCGGCTTACGGGGCTGCAGTTGTTGTCACAGGGCACGTGGGTGCAGGAGATGTCATTGAGCTGCGTGCTGCTGTTCGTGCGGTTGGTGCAGACACAGTCTTGGCACTTGGAGGAGTATACGGGGGACCCAGGCTGAGGGCGCAGGGAGGCCGGGTCAGGAGGGCTGTCTGCAGCCCTGACGCACAGCACGGAGGCCCAGAAGCGGGCACCCGTCCCCGGGCACCCTGCCCAGGCTGCGAGCCGGCCCAGAACCCCCACCCCTCGGCCCGGCGGGGCTCACCTGGTACTCAGCATTCTCGTGAACGCACACACCCTTGGGCACTGGGAGGAAGAGAATGGGGACACGGGTCAGGCTGGCCTGCCCGGCCCCTCGACAGACACACAGGCCCTCGCGGATGGGGTGGGCGTGCATACCGTGTGGGGTGACCCCCCCCACAGCCCCCTCCCACGCCCAGGCCCCACTGACCGCAGGAGAAGGAGGGGCAGCACTTCCCAGGTGTGGTCTCGCTGCTCACGTCAAAACCCAGTGGGCACTTGGGCGGCTTCCCCTCGCACAGGCTGGTATTGCACTCTGGGGGGGAAGGGCGCATGGGAGGAGGGGCAGGGCCAGCAGGCCGCAGCCCCTGCCACACCCAGCCCAGGGACACGCGCCCTGGCAGCCCAGCCCCCGCAGGCCCCCCAAGTCGGAGGCCCCCTGGCCCTGCGGGGAGGTGAGCCCGGCCGCCTTACTGCAGGACGTGATGTTGCAGCAGGTGTCCGCGGGGTTGACCTCGGTGAGCGGGTAGGTGCCCTCCTCCGTGCACGTGACCGGCTCCTGGCTGCACACCTTGGGCTCACAGATGATGCCGCGCCCGCCCTCCAGGCACACGCAGTCCTTGCAGTCGAACTCAAAGTGCTCTCCGAACTGCAGGGGGATGTGGGTGTGCAGGGATCAGGGTGCCAGCCCCTCGCCCACACGCCAGGGCCACCGCAGCACGCAGGCACCGGCCGGGAGGAGGCACAGCAGCAGGCGTCGCGCCGAGGGTCCTGGGGGACCCCTGTGGCCTCCGGGCCTCCCAGCCCACGGGGCCACGTCGCTCACACCGCAGCCATGACCTGCTCCGAGCGTTTGCCTCCACGGGCCTGGCACACAGCAGACACTCCACGCGAACACAGATACGGAGCCGGCCACGTGAGGGAGACACGGACAAGAGTGCAGCGGCCACGGTGCCCGATGTCGTCTGGGTTTAGACGGAGTGTCCAACGACGGAGGGGCAGGTGGCATGAACAGGTGGGTGGGTGGGTGGGCGGATGTGTGGATGGACAGTTGGGCAAAGGGACAGAGGATGGCTGGGTGATGCACGAATGGATAGAAGGAGGGAAACGGAGAGAGGGGAGGAGGAAGGAGACAGAGAAGAAGGGAGGCCGGGAGGTGGACGGGTAGGTGGGTGCCCAGGGGATACCCCTGCTCGCTCAGCCTTCTGGGGCTTGAATGACACGGCTCAGGGTTTGAGACCCCCAGGTTCTTGTGTGCGACCCAGCCTGGCCCCCGAAATCCTAGGTGTGTGGGTGAGTCCCATCCCAGCACCAACAAGAAGGGCCTACCTTTCTAGGCACGTTGTCAGGTCCCACGCAGCCTAGGAAAGGGGAGAACACAAGGCCGTTAGCAGAGCCCCGGAGCTACAGGACCGGGGTGGGCTCTGCCAAGCTCCGGGGGCGGGCACCCTACCACACAGCTCTACGCAGACATCGAATCCTGGGGCGTAGTTCATGGTGCCCTCGGGACAGAAGCAGCCTTCTACCAGGCGCGAGGTCTTCTGTGCTGGGCGCCTGGGGGTGGGAGGGACATCCGGGGATGGGTGTGTGCACAGGCTGGGGGGCTCGCTGGACCGCAAGACACAGACAGAGCCCGGAGCCCCGGCGCCCACCCGAGGGGCAAGCCCGCCGTCCCTGCGCACCTTACGGCGACTGTGCTAGACTCGCAGGAAGGCTCCTCTGCAGGACCACAGGCCCGGTACTCCCTGTGGGGCGGGCACGTCATCGCTGTGGGAAGGAGGCAGGAAGCAAAGGAGTCAGAATGTGGAGGGAGGAGCCGGCGGCCCCCGGCGAGGGACAGGCCCGCCCAGCCTCTCCCGGACTGGCCAAGGGCGACCGATCGCCCGGAGCTGCCCACCTCAGCCCCCCACACCATCCCTGAGCTGGGACACAGGTGCCCCGTTGCCTAGCCAGGCTGGCTGTAGCCCCAGGGCCCCAGCCCCTCAGGCCCGCCCTCTTCCGGCCCCAAGGCCCAGGCCTGCTCTCCCTGTCTGCCCGGCCCTCCCATCCCGGAGTGGACACAGCACCCAACGGAGCCCAGATCCCCATGTGGTGCACAGGACCGGGGGCAGGGAGGGGGACGCACAGCAGACCCCGTGGGTGTGGTTCCTCCAGTCGATACAGATGTTCGCCTGGGCACAGAGGGCCGCATAGGCCTGCAGACTGGCGCACTCCAGGCCTGATCCCGGCACGAAGCAGCTGTCGAACACGCAGGCTTCGTAGTAGTGCTGGGGGGGCACCAGGGCGTGGCACGGGGCGAACAAGCTGCGGAGGGGGTGAGGGTCATGCTCGGTGCGGCGCTCCCCCCCGCCCAGCGCCTCCACCTGCAGGCCCTCCTGGAGCCCGGCTTAGCCTGCATCCCACTGAATGGGCGCCCGTGGGCAGACAGTGGCAGGGGAGTGACAGGGCGGCTCGGGGAAGGGGCGCCAGCACGGTGGGCAGCCTGAGGACAGGCCACCGCAGGCCAGGTGCCAGGACCCCCACCTGCAACCCTGAACGCTAGCTCTGGCCCCAGTCGGCCGCTCTCCCTATGGCCTGCAGCTCAGCCAGCCCCGCCCCTGCACAGATCTGGGAGGTCAGAAAAGACACAGGGCTCTCTGACAGGACAGCGCAGCCTTGTGGACCTCAGGAGCCCCAGTCCTGGCCTTCCATGACCCAGCACCCGCCCATGGTGCCCTGACTTCCTTCGGACACCCGGCCTGGTGCTCAGCGCCTCTGCAGACAGGGAGTGCGGCGCAGAGAGGCAGCTGCCCCCGGAGACCCCACAGTTCGCTAGTGACGGGCAGGGGCACCTGTCTTTGATGAGGTCGCAAAGAGAAGAGGCACAGTCCTTGCGGGAGGTGGTGCTGCCCCCTGGTGGTGTGACGGCCGGGCGCTTGGTGGTGACGCTGGTGTGGGGACAGTGTGGCTTGGAGGGGTCGTTCACCACCCACTGATCAGCTGCGAACTCGCAGTTAGACACGACCTCCCCGCTGGGCAGCACGCAGTCGTCCGCCGTGTTGTTGGTGCACGTGCCTGTGCGGGGGGGGAGCCCACGTCATACCAGCACCAACCCAGGTCTCCCCGTGACCATCAGGCCATGGCCAAGGGCACAGAGCAGACAGGACGCCCCTCAGCCTCTTCCCACGGGGCCCCAAGCAGGCAGCTGGAGAGCCACGGCTGGGCGGGCAGGGGCTCACCCCCAGCCACCCCCCGCCTCCCCCCGCCTCGGGGGCAGGCCCAGGGGCCGCAGGGAGCCCGCGGGGTAAGGGGCTCACCACACTGGCCCTTAGTGTTGTTGCCAAACAGGCGGTAGGGCAGCGTGATGGAGAAGGAGAGTCCGTTGTAGGTGATGAGGGCGCCCAGCTGGGAGATTTCCACCACGTAGTTGATGCCCGACTGGTGCACGTGCATCTCGTTCTTCAAGTAAGGCAGGGCCACCACCTGCCCGTTGACCTGCACCTGCGAGCCGACAGCAGGCTCAGGACGGCCGGCGGGGCGGGGAGGGGTGCGCCTCTGGCCCTGCCCCAGCCACCTCGGGAAACAGAGCCTCCGGGGTCTAACAGGGGTGAGGCAGGGCACGCGGAGGCTTCTGAGAGCCCCGGGGATCATCACCCCCCCATCCCTGCCTGTTCTCAGGCCTGTGCGTCCCGTGGGGGGATCTCAGCCAGTCCCCCAGCCCCCTGGCTCCTGCCCTGGTCCCTTTACACTTCTCTTCCATTGCTCTGGACCAGACTTGTCCTGGCCAGTCCCCAGGGGAGGTCACAAGGACACGGCACTCAGAAGCCCCCGGAGACGCTGGGGCCGCATGAACAAGGAATGCCATGCGAATGTGTGCCCATTGCCTGTGCTTGGGACGGAGGCTTCTGCCAGGGGCGTGGGACTCGGGCGGGTGGTGGCAGCATGAGTGGGGAAGGTTAAGGAGCCCGAGTGCCCCTGGGAGGCCTGAGAGAACGGCCCAGTCCACTGCAGAGCGAGGGCCCGGGGGCACACATGCAGCCCGCACAGTTGTCCCCAACCTGGCCACAGTTTCCCCAACCTGGTCGCAGTTTCCCCACCTGGCTGCAGTTTCCCTACCTGACCGTGGGGTCCCCACCTGGCTGCGGGTGTCCCCACCTGGCCGCGGGTGTCCCCACCTGGCCGCGGGTGTCCCCACCTGGCCATGGTGTCCCCACCTGACCGTGGGGTCCCCACCTGGCTGCGGGTGTCCCCACCTGGCCGCGGGTGTCCCCACCTGGCCGCGGGTGTCCCCACCTGGCCATGGTGTCCCCACCTGACCGTGGGGTCCCCACCTGACCGTGGGGTCCCCACCTGGCCGTGGTGTCCCTACCTGACCGTGGGGTCCCCACCTGGCCGTGGGGTCCCCAACCTGGCCGCACACCTGAACTTTGATGGGCATCAGCTGCAGGGTCTTGATGAGCACCTCCTGGGACAGGTAGCGCACCACGAGCGTGCGGGTGCAGGACACCTGGTCGTTGGCGTCGCAGTGGTAGTTGTCGATGTAGACCCCAAAGTTGCCCAGCGTGGGCGTGACCTCCTCCACCAGCACGTAGGTGCAGTTGCCCTGGTAGCTGTAGTAGAGCCCGTCGAACGTGACGTAGTGCGGGTCCCCCCAGCCCGAGCAGTAGCCTGTGGAGGGAGCCCCGCTGAGCCACACCGAGCCCTGAGCCGGGGCAGGAACCCCAGTTCCCGGGGCGTGCCGGGCGTCCGAGCCCATCCTGTGGGACGGAGCCTCGCTGTGGAGCCAGAGCCCTGGGTTCCCAGTCCAGCTCTGCTCCCCCAGCACCGGGAGCAGCCTCGCTCTGTAAGAGCGGCCGTCATCCACCAGGCAAGCCCCCCCTCGCCCGGGCAGGAGAAGGTGGGGGGTCCGCGGTCTCTGGGGACATACAGTCGCACTCCCAGTGGTCGCAGCACTCGTCGGGTCCCCGGACGAGCACGGGCTGGAGGCCGTTGGAGCAGGTGGGCTTGGGTGGGACCTCGCACTCCACCTCCACCAGCTCCACCGTGTTGTTGAACTTGCAGATGGCCATGGTGCAGTTACACAGCCACCACGTCTCGTTCTCCTGCGGCGGGGAGGGCGCGGGGTCAGGGGGGCCCCCGCTGCAGGCCGGGACACCGCTCACTGCCAGCCTCCTCCCCGCAGCAAGGGAGGCGCGGGGGAGAAACGGAGGGGCCCAGCAGAGCCTGCACCACACCCAGAACACTGGTGGGGCAGGGCGTGGGGACGGGGGCGTCGAGGATGACCAGCGGAGGGGCCTCCCCGGGCCCCAGACTCCTGGCCGTCGGGTGCTGTGCTCAGTGCCAAGGGGACAGAAAGCAGCCCACGGGACACTCACCTGTCTGGGAGGATCGAAGTCTGGGCACGCGGGGGGCTTGGTGGTGGGCACCGTGCTCGATGCCGTGGGCATGGGAGGCTTGGGTGTCGAGGTGGTTGTTGGCTTGGAGGGCGAGGGCGTCGGGGAGGGCGTGGACGGGCAGGACCAGTTGAAGATCTCGATGGTACAGGACACAGAGCAGTTCGCGTAGTAGCAGGTGTCCCCGTGCGTGCCGTTGTACACCTCCTGGCCTGCAGGGGCGACAGGCCGGTCCCCCACCGTCCAGACGGCTGACCAGCACCTGTGCAGGCAGTCCCCGCGAGGCCCCCCCGCTGCCCTGACTCACAGCTGCAGCACAGCGGGGCTGACCGCAGGGGCAGCCGCCCACACCCAGCATCCAGCTTCCCAAGGGAGCACGGGCTTAGCCTCGCGCCTGGCCCCAACCACTGGCGAAGCAGGGACGGGAGCCCCGCCAGCCTGTCACCGAGAGCCAGAGTGGAAAGCTGGGGTACCTGGTGCGTAGTATGTTTCATTCAGAACGCAACAGATGACCTGAGACGAAGCTACGACCGGGCTCGTGCTTATACTGATGGTGGGGGGCGTGGAGATCGGGGTCAGTGTGGGGGTGGGCACATGGGAGGTCGTGGTGCTGGCGGTCGGCGGCCTGGACGGCGTGGACGGCGGGGGGGTTCCTGTGCTGGTTGTGGACACAGTCGTGGGAGAGGGCGTGGACGGTGTGCCCGGAGTGGGCGCGGGGGGCCCGGTTGTGGTCTCGCTGCTGGGGGTGGTCTTCGAGGACGTAGGACCGGAGGTCTGCGTGCCTGTAGGAATGAAGGTTTCAGGAGGGAGCGGATGGCATCCACTCACCTGAAAGCCCCCGGGGGCCTGACGGTGAAGGCAGCCATCTCGTGGAAAACCTGCTCGGGGTGTGGCCCGTGGCCCGGAAAGGCTCTCGGCCTCGAGGGAGGACAAGGTGAGCAGGGTCCGCTGTCCCCAGTGTTGGGGCGTCAGGTGAGGCTCATGCGGTGTCACAACACCAGTTCCACGGAGACCACGCTGACCTGCTGCGCTCTGAAGCCCGCGGGAGTGCAGGCAGAAGCGGGGGACAGAAGGAGGGTCCCCAGGGCACCTGGCCAGCAGCCTCCATTCCCTCCCTGGCCCCGGCCCCACAAGCCACAGTGGGGCCCACTCCCTGGACTGCTTTGCCCACGGAGCCCCTCACCCTGCCAAGGACAGGGGAATAAGGAGCACGGGCAGCTGTGCCTGAGGAAAGACACCTTGTGGTGGGGGTGGGGAGCGCCCAGGGCCATCACCCAGGCACAGTCTGACGGTCAGCAGCCTGCTCGATGCTCCGTGTCTAGCCTGGCAGGTACGGGAAGCACGCTCTCAGTGGGCAGCGCGGGGGCACCGCCTCATGTCAGAGAAGCCGTCCGGCTCCCTGGAGGGAAAGCCCGCTGTCCTCGAGCAGGGAGCCTGCGCCCAGCCGGCGAGCACACTGCCCGTGGGTTATGTACCTGGAGTGCTGGTGCTGGGACGGGGCGGAGGAGAGGGCGAGGTGCCCCCTGTGCTAGTGCGCTTCGGTTCCGTTGGTGGGGAGGGTGACAGGGTGCTGGGTGTCTCCACGATGGTGGGGGTGGTGGTCAGGAGCGTGGTTGTTTCTGTGGAAGAAGGAAAGGTGAACTAACAGTCTGAAAGAAAGGAGAGCTCGGGTGGGGGTTTGGCACGGTGCCCTTACCTGCAGGTGTGGTGCCTGTGGTTGTGGTAGTCGGGGTGGGAGTCGGGGTCTCGGTGCTGATGGTGGGGGTCGAAGTCGGGGTGACCGTGGTGGTGGTCATGGTCGTGGTCTCGGTGCTCGTGGTGGTGCTGATGGTGGGGGTTGGAGTGCCCGTGGTGGTGGTCGTGGTCGTGGT
>PITA01026341.1:0-22767 GCA_004023965.1 Spilogale gracilis
TATATATATATATATTTCATCTTTGCCTTGTCTAGATGTAGATAAGCATTTATCTTTCCATCCACAGTCTTTCAATATAATCACCATGCCCAAGGATATCAAAGAGACCTACCACCCAGACTGGACATAGTCTTGCCCAATTCAGATATGCAGGGCTCTCTGTTTCTATCCTTTAGCCATAGGAGGTGTGGTTTGTGTTCCTCACGGAAACAAGGCCAGGGTCCCAGTTATAGAAGGAACACAATGGCAGGAAGACTTGGTGTCCGCCCATCAGATAAGAGCACAGGATAAATACCCTTCCAGCTCTTCTCTGTGACTCCTGTCTCTACATTTTACTCTGGATACCCAGAGCTCATAGTCATCACCTGAGATGTGACAGAGAGGACTGAGAACGGCTATAAGCTGGGGCAACTGCAAGGCCCAGGAAGGCTGGTTCCTGCTTTTTGAGAGAATAGTAGAGAGAAGCCCGGGGATGCGGGAGACACATAGACTGGCTCCAATGTGATCTACTCTTTCATCTCTGGCACAGCTGGTGGTTTATATGTCCTAGGTAAAGGGGAAACAGAACCATTATTTCTGACATTTCACAGTGTAAAAATCAGGGAAATTTTTTCACATGTGTTATATGCAAAGTTTCTGATGTTCTTTTTTTATCAAATCTCTGCCTTAGAGAGTCTTATAAACTATGTGGTAGAAGGACGTATATACATTGATTATATTTAAAGACCTTAAACCACAAAATTCCTAAAAGAAAACCTAGCCAGTAATCAGACATTGGCCTTAACATTTTCCTGAATATGTATCCTCGGGCAAGGGACCAAAAAAGCAAAAATAAACTATTGCAACTATATCAAACTGAAAAAAGTTTGCACATCAAAGGAAACTGTCAACAAAACAAAGAAAGGAAACCTACTAAATGGGAGAGGGTGTTTGCAAATAATATATCTGGTAAGAGATTATCAATGTACAAAGAACTCTGGGTGCCTGGGCGGCTCAGTTGTTGAAGCATCTGCCTTAAGCTCAGGGCATGATTCCAGGGTCCTAGAATTGAGTCCTGTGTCGGGCTTCCTGCTTAGTGGAGAGCCTCCTTCTTCTGCTTGCCACTTCCCCTGCTTGTGTTGTCTCTCCCTGTCTGACAAATAAATAAATTCTAAATAAATAACTAAATAATAAATAAAATATGCCCAAAATTCATAGAGTTCAAACCAAAAAATGAGAAAATAAATAACCTGATTAAAAACTGAGCAGAAGACTTGAATCTATTTTTTCAAAGAAGACATACAGATTGTCAACAGACACATGAAAAAATGCTCAACATCACTAATTGTCAGAACACAAGTTAAAACCACAATAAGCTATCACCTTAAACATGTAGGATGCGGGGCCTAGGTTATCACAGCTCACCATGGCCACATAGAGAAAGGCTACATCCCCTATGAAAGCCACTTGGGAAGAGCTTTCATGCTTATAAGACTTTATGTCATTTACTATTTTAATTATGGATGTGATAATGACATTTCTTTTTTTTTTTTAAAGATTTTACTTATTTGACAGAGAGAAACACAGCCAGAGAGGGAACACAAGCAGGGGGAGTGAGAGAGGGAGAAGCAGGCTTCCCGCCGAGCAGGGGGCCCAATGTGGGGCTCGATCCCGGGTCTCCAGGACCATGGCCTGAGCTGAAGGCAGTCGCTTAACCAACTGAGCCACCCAGGCGCCCCTTGACATTTCTGACATAGAACTGTGCCTTTGGGATGAAATAATTCCTTACTTGAGACATTTCATTTTATTTGTAAAGGGAAACAGAGTTGAACTCCAAACAATTCACAAAGTCTTAAAAAATAGACATCTATCTTGGAGAAGTACAAACGGTGGTGAAAAGATGATGCGAAAATTTCCAAGTCCAAAAAGAAGTCTGGAAAAGATGGCTGAGGTGCACCATCTTCCAACTATGGCTACATTCTTAAACCAAACCTGGAGAAAGGATTCATTTCCTATATACTTTTATTTTGCCCCAAATCTTCAACCTTAAGGGCTGAATTTTTTTTTTTTTTTTAAGTGCCAGGATGTGAATCATTAAGTCATAAAATAAAAATAGTCCTCCATTTTCAAACCACTCTTTAGGGATCTACCCAGAAAAATAAGCTAATGAGGAAAATTTGACCATGTTTCTTACAGGAATTAATAGATATACTCATTTCCGGGGCACCTGGGTGGCTCAGTTGGTTGAGTGGCTGCCTTGGGCTTAGGTCATGATCCCGGAGAGCCGGATCGAGTCCCAGGCTCCGTGCCCGGCGGGAAGCCTGCTTCTCCCTCTCTCACTCCCCCTGCTTGTGTTCCCTCTCTGGCTGTGTTTCTCTCTGTCAAATAAATAAAATCTTAAAAAAAAAAAAAAAGAGATATACTCATTTCCAAGAGTGGGGGAAAGATGATCTTTTGATAGCTTTATGTAAAGATTAAATAAATCTGTGAGGCCACAAGTTCTGCAGCAGGAATCCCTATCGAGTAAAAATGTCTTCTCTGTTTATTGACACCCTAGTGGCCTTTGCTGTATTATGGAATATTTTCATACACTGCTAAATTTCTGACTCAGGGAACATGTTCAGTGGGTTCCAGCTATGTGGATTTGATGCATGGCAGGAAACCAGGTCTCCTCTAAGGTACTGAGTGGGATTTGGGTGAAAGAAACAGCTGATATTTGGAATGTGAATGAATTTCCATCCCAGGGCAGTTTTTATTGGTGTTATTGTTGTTGTTTGGTTGTATTTGCTTTTGCTTTTTTGTTTTTTGTTTTTAAGACTTTCTGGGAAATCTGACTGGAAGTGATTGACATGGGCTGATGTTCATAGGAGAAGAAGGAGAGAGGCAGACAGGCAGAGACAAAATCGGGAGGATATGAGACAAAGAATATGGGATGATGAGGAAGGTGGATTAAAAGATGAAGATGAGAATGGAGAAGACAAGAAGTGGAAGGGAAAATAAAAGGAAAAGGATTAAAATGCATATGTGTGTGGAGGGAGTGGAGGGGAATTAGGGAGAAAAAGGAGATATTTTCAGTGAGATAAGGGAGAAAAAAGTGTATTTCAGTGTATTTCAGTGAAATAAGGGAGAAAAAAAACAGTGCAAGAGAAAGCCTTCAAAAGGGAGGGAGAAGTGAGTATAAAGACAGAAAGGAAGGGAGTTATACTTGAGAGATGAGTGGAGGAACTGTAGCTAGCACAAGAGAGGCCTCTCAGTGGGTGGGATGGAGGGATGTTGGCTAGGCCAAAGCCAGCTGGGGTCTTCTCCTCCCATTATCAGAACCTCACAGCTGAGTTTGCTGGTGAGGCAGAAATAAATGAAAATTTCTCCACTTTGTGCTGGTGGCCAGAGTGAGGTGTGATTAACAACTCCAGAGGCAGCTTTTCCAACTTTTATGTGTCTCTAGCTTTAAAAAGGTAAAAAAGTTAATCCCTTCATGAAACTGAATTGTGACGACCTTGTTGAGATGTCAGTGCTTTCCTTTGTGGTATGCGGTTGTGAGCCTGGGCATGCTGGCTTAGAAATACACCTGAATGAGCAAAGATACTTTTTTCTTAGAAGAGGTTCACTTTGATTTCTTCTCTTAGTCTGTATTTTAGGACTAAATGCTAAGCATTGTAGGAAATATGTTCACTGAAACACTAACATTGTTCTTAGAGCCAGGGCCCTTGGTAAGTACAAAGCCTTAGGGGAGGATCTGGAAGGACCCTGATGTAAGACAATGTGCTCTGAAGGCTTACACATGAGCAGGTCCAGATCTACAAAACCACTTGGAGTCAGCATTACTTATGGTGTGTCAGCAGAAAGGCTCATGGATAAGATGGCATGAGCCTGATTATCAACTCAGACAGGCATGGAAATTCCTATCTGAAAGTCACCACCATTTGTCTCATTGGCATTGTGCTTTTTGAAGAGAACTGCTGTCTGATAATACAAAGTGACAAGGACCAGCCCCTCTCTGAAAATTAGATCCTCAGGTTGGGGTTGGGGGTGCCAAAAGCCATCAGATCTAATCTACTGCCTCCAGCTGGACCCCATGCCCCTGGACCGGAAAGGACAGTCGAGCGCAGCTCAGGGAGATTAAATGGGAGACTTGGAGTTACAAACCCTCTCTATTACATGTTCAACAGGCCATTTTGTCCCATGAAATGACATTCTGGGTTATAACTACCGAGATCTGAATATTAGGGGAAATTCAGAAGTCAGTTCTCTCTGGATTTGCCATTAGAAAACCCATGTTTGAATTCAAATCCTTCCTTTTACCAGTGGGATAACTTCTATTAAAAACTCAATCTCTCTGAGCCTCAATATTGCCACCTATAGAGGGGCATCATGATGCATACTTTATAATCTCAATGTGGAGATTATGGACAAAATAGGGCCAGTGTCAACACCCTGTCACTTTATAATTGGTTAAAAGCTTTATGATTATTGTTTATAAAGAACCTGATGGCCTGAGAAAAAAATTCATAAAAACCACATTTTAGTTAGCTCAATCAGGAAGAAACAATTTTTTCATAAGTATTATTGTAGATTATGCTGTATTTATATGTACCCTTCCTTCTGCCCCCCAATATTTCCTCATACTCTACATCCCAACCTGTCCCAGGCAGGTCCTAAGTAAACTTTGTGGGCAAGTAGAGGCCCTTTGTCACAAGGCTGCTTCTCCTTCAGTGGTAGAAGAGCTCATTCTCCCACCCCTTCTCCACTTGAATGATTAAATTGAATCAATACAATTCAGCAGATGAAGAAAAGTAGTGTCATCCCACAACTTCATTACCTTGTAAGAGATGATGGCAACTCCAGATCCCAGAAGGCAATTACCAAACTATAACACATCATTCATGAATAAACCACATGCATCAACCCCCTTCCTGAGCTGATTTTCTGCCACATTCTTGCACTGCAGAATATAATTATTCAGAGAGAAGCTTGCAGCCCAGGAGTGCAGTGAGCCTGCCTTATCAGCCACTTCTTAATCATCAGCAGGGATAGCTGCTGTCTCAGCCATGTAATGTGAGAAAGAACTCAGTGCGTAGCTGCATATCAAATGCTTACCCAATAATGAGATATGACCATGGAGCACTGGGTGTGGGGCATAAACAATGAATGTTGGAACACTGAAAAATAAATTTTAAAAATGCCATTTATTGTCTTAAGAATGAAAACTACAATAAGGGCTGGGGTACAGCTATGTCTCAGAAATAACTAAATCTCAGGTGCCTGGGTGGCTCAGCTAACTCATGCCTTCAGTTCAGGTCATTATCCAAGTGTCCTAGGATGGAGTATCACATGGGGGCCCTCTGCTCAGTGGGAAGTCTGCTTCTCCCTCTGCCCCCTGCAAATCTCAGATGTTGATGTTGCCAGACAGCGGGACTATTTCATCTTCCATGTGTACCCATTACAGATTGGCTTTTCTATCCTCAGACAGACATCTTCCACATGGCTGAATTCAACCTCGCCCCAGATATATGCCACTAAGTGTGACAAAAATTGTTTCACCAGTGAGGGACTGAGGGTTGTTCTCTTATGCCTCAAGCTAAAGAAAAGAAAAGAAAAGGAAAGAAAAGAAAAGAAAAGAAAAGAAAAGAAAAGAAAAAAAAGAAAAGAAAAGAAAAGAAAAACATAAACAAAAGGAATGGTCTCCAACCTATCTAGCTTAGGTTGAGGGTCTGATTTTCAATCAATGACTATGTTCAGGGAAGCCAGACCAATAAAAAATATGGCATCTCCTTTGGAAACCACAGTGGTGAAGTGACAGAAGAGGGATTATTATCAGTTGGAGGGGAGAAGGTAAAGTGTATTTTCTTGGGTATTCAAGGACAAAGCAAAAAATATCTATTATGATAATGTAGTGATTTTCAGAAGCAAATCGAATGAAGATAGTTGCCCTTAAGGTCAGGCCACACTAAATGGGATTTTCAGCTTTGTCTGCCCTCTCTATTTCTCCATTGCAATCACAGAAGCATAGTCTCTATGTGTTCACTCAGTGTTGATGTTGAATAAATTGGAAGAAAAGGAACACTAAGTAATTCACCACTGAAGACAGGATCACCCTGACTTTGCAAACTCATCCTCTACTCCTTAAATTTTAATGATCGAGGCTCTTGGTAGCTGAACTCTAGGCTCCCTTTTTTCTCACTTGTTTAATCACTTTTATTGTGGATATCATTCAAGTCATTATATACCACTATAAATATATGTAAATGACACAGAGACATATTTTTTCAATACATTATATCTAAGCTCTAGACGTACATATTCAAGTGTCTTCCTAATTTCTCTCCCTGAATGTTTCTAAAGCACACCAAGCTCATCATGTAAGAATTACATTCATGGGGTGCTTGGGTGCCTCAGTCATTAAGCATCTGCCTTTGGCTCAGGTCATGATCCCAGAGTGCCAAGATCAAGCCCTTCATTGGGCTCCCTGCTCAATGGGATGCCTGCTTCTCCCTCTCTCACTCTCCCTGCTTGTGTTCCCTCTCTAGTTGTATCTCTCTGTCCAATAAATAAGTAAAATCTTAAAAAAAAAACTACACTCATGACCTTCACCAAATTCTCTCAATCTGGTCATCTTTCACTGTGACCCAACAGATTAAATACAATTATTTTTCAACCAATGAATCCTACTTCTCCATTAGACTCTACACCTAACTCATTACCAAGACATATATTAATTAAACACTTCCTTTTTAAAAAGATTTTATTTGACACAGAGAGAGAGATCACAAGTAGGCAGAGAGAGAGGAAGAAGTATGCTCCCTGCTGAACAGAGAGCCCTATTCAGGCCTCAATCCCAGGACCCTGAGATCATGACCTGAGCCAAAGGCAGAGGCTTTAACCCACTGAGCCACCGGGCGCCCTAATTAAACACTTCTTAAAGATACCTGTTTCTCTGTGTCTTCTCAAACATAGTTTTAGTCCCATCTAATAATTACCTTCTGCTTGAACTGCTAAAATGCACTCTATTTTTTCTAATGTCAACATTCCCCTCTACATCAAAAGTTATCTGTTCAGAACTAAATAAAATAAATTTGCTCACATTGTTAAAAACTCTTTAGTGCTTACATTAATCTGGGGACAGGCTAAAAATGTTTCTTGTTATATGAAGCAGGCAGAGGTAAATTTGGAGCTCCATATAGATCCAGCTGCATTGAGTCCTGCATGATCCTCGGTGACCATTTCAGCACCACGGCCAGTAGAAAACATTTGGGATGTAGGATATTTGTCTTACTTGGACTGTACTCAGAGGATATCAAAGGTTTTTGATCTTTGGGCATCTGAACCTTTAATCAGTGCTACAAAAATATATAAAACTTGGTTCCTGCTTAATTGTAACAATGGATCCTCAAAAACTGACACACATGAAAAAACTGCAGTCATAAAAACTCAAAGATTCCCAGACATAAATAAAACATAATTCAGAGAGACCTAAAATAAACAGGGCCATGATGCAATATATTTTTGTATGTGTGGAGGTTGTATATATGTATGTGAATATTGAGGAAGGATATTCAAAGATAGCAAGAAGCACATGTGAACTTCAAGTCCCCTAAAAATAATTTTACTGCCAAAATTTCAGATCAGCAAATATTGTTTAACAAGTATTCAACACAGTGGCTAAAAACAGGGACTCAGGAGTACTCACCTCCAAAGACAGCTCTGCTAGCTTTTACTGCTGTACTCCGGGCAAGTTACCTAAACTACCTGTGCCTTAGTTTTTTCAATTATGAGAGAAATGATAATAATAGTACTCACCTCATTGGAGATATTTAGATGATTAATTAATTCATGTATAAAAAGCACTTAAAACAGTATCTTGTATGTTACAAATACTATATAAAACTTTAATGCTATCCATATTACCATATGGCATGTAGCAGGCATTCCCTGTTCCAATCTCTGTGTCCATGAATATATTACCTACGGCAAAGAGATTTTGTATATATGATTATGATTAAGGGACCTGAGTTGGAAAAACATGACGTGCTTCATTTGAAGTGTACCTTGACAATGAGAGCTTTTAGACCTGAAATGGCAAATACTCTCATGTTTCTCCTTCTCCATCAACAAATGACTATAGCCTCCTTCCCCCCAACCATCTACCCTAAGTTGAAACAGAAACACTAAAGGTTTCTCCAAATCCCCAGCTAGTCACTGCAAGCCAATTGGTACTAGAACACAAAACTAAACTAATTTCCCTTCTCTGAGTTAGATGTAGCTAAAAGGCATTTCAAGTGGAGGAAGTGGCACAGGTCAAGCAGCAAAGCCTCAGCTATGAGGAAGCCTGAAGAGAATAGAGTAAAAATAATACTGAAAATGATGATAATAGATAAATATCATTCATTCTGTGCTTGTTATCTAATAAGCACCAGACATCTCAATTTTTACAACTCTCTGAGACAGGTACTATAATTACTTCTGTAATATGGATGGGGAAATTAAGCTATGGGGCAATAAGCCTATACAAAGATGAATGCCTGGTGAGCAATAGATTTGACAGATCTGAGATTCACCTTTTGGTGGTCTTGTTCCAGAGCCTGCTTCATTAGCCTCTGCCCTCCTCTGGGGATAGATCTGGGTTCAACTGTGGAGTATTCTCAATGACAGGATCTATTCTATAGGCAATGGGTAATTATAAGAGGTGTTTAAATGGAATGAAATCATGTCAGAGCTGTGCTCCAGGAAGACTGATCTGACATTACTCTGTCTATAGGCTCAGTGGATCACAAGAAGGAGAGAAGAGTTAGGAAGAGGATCCCTAGTGAAGAAAAAAAAATGAAGATCCAAGAGGCAGCATTTGGGAGGGAATGGAAATATTCAAGTTGGAAGAGGTGCTTAAACTTCTTAGCAGGGAATCACTTTAGAAAATTATTGGGCTAGGTTTTGACCTAGGAACTGGGAAGATCCATTTCTACCAGTGCAGGTGGCTGAGTTAGTTGCCTTGGTAGTTTCTAAACTGAGTAATGCCATGTCAGAAAAGGGAAAGCAAAGAAGTCTCAGCCATGAAATTTATCTTCAGTGTCTTCTTCAGGATGTAAATGTTTGTGTTAACCTCAGGCACATAAACATAAAGAATTAGATAATCAATTGGAAAGATAACCTCATAAAATTGGCAATGGTTTTCTAGTATGGATGTCAGGGCATGTTGAGATGACTCAATTCATTACCCTTTCCCTCTCTATTGATGGCTATTCTAGACATGGCTAGTAGACAGGTTAGATCCATAGCCTAAACCACAGCAATAATAGTATTCCAAGACAAAGAAAGTTTGGGAGGACATATTGCCCAGGCTAGTTATTTTAAAGAATACTATCTTTCCTCCGATAGAAGAGCATTTACTCTTTTACTTTAATATATATAAAGATTAAGCCTCTCTTTGAAGTATCATAGCACTAGCAGTCAAATACCTATTTTCTCAGTATAACTTACCACTTTGAAAATATAATGCGTTAGGCACTAGGAAGACAGTGGAAAGATTCTCATGTTTAGATTAACAGATTGTGAGACCCACTTAAGTTCATTTAAAGGCCTCTGAACCTCAGTTTCCTCATCTCTAAGATAGGCACAAGTATTTGTTTTGCACTATTGGAAGATAAAACGAATGATTGGCTGTGAAAAGTGTTTTGTAAACTGAGAGCACTCACACAAATATTAGTGTTGTTATTTTTGTTACTGACATTGTCTCTCCAAGGCTCGCAAAGTATTCTGCAAAGAACATTGTATATAAATGCACAGATCTTGAAACAGGATGGTATGATCAGTGAATGTCCAAGAATTGTTTAAAACCACACTGTATTCACTCACTGGGGGAAAGAACAGGGGTCATGTGATTCAGTAAAGGGTTATGTGTGGCCCTGCCAGGGGGCCCCCAGGTACTGGGCTGAGCGTTGTTTTGACTTTTATCCAGAGTAGGTGATATCCTGATCACCCTAGCCTGACACATCTCCCCCCAACTCCATGATGGTTTTGCTTATATCAACTCAAGTTTGGGCTCTAACAGAGACCATTTTTGTCTTCTGAGCTGATGCCTAAGGGTCAGGGAATGACCTCGTCTCTTATGGAAAGATGGGCTTCTCTACGGTTGGAGTTAAGCCCCTGCCTCTGAACTCATCAACATGTGTTCATATCCTTCAGGTCAGGAAGAAGGCAGAAAACAATATGGGAAAAGAAAATCAGGAAAGTTTGTATTCATGACCTCATGAAGCGGAGGAGGGAAATGTTATTTATTAGATTTCTAAGATGCTTTGCAAATAATTTATTTAATATGCATATAACTATAAATAAGGCTGAGAGATGCCATATAAGTTTCTTAAGTCAAACTGAAAGCGTATGGGATATGTAAGTGAATGTCACAGACAGTAAACCATGACTCATGTCTTATTCTTCATTTTGCTCCATGGCAATGAAATATGATGAAGACTGCACACAGGAATAAAGCCTTCTCAGGTCTATCAGCAGAAGGTCTATAAATGGCACTTGTGGGAAATGAGGAGGCAGAGATTCAGAGCCCTGATGGCGAGGCCCCACACATGCCACTTCCCTTGCGGCCTCTTCACTGTGTCTCAGGTTTTTGTCTGCCCTGCCTGTCCCTGGGGACAGAGAGATACAAAAGCACTTGGTCTCAAGCCTGACACAAAGCAAAGGCTCAACAGTCACCAACTGTTATTTTCTTTTTTTTTTTTTTTTAAGATTTTATTTATTTGACAGAGAGAAACACAGCCAGAGAGGGAACACAAGCAGGGGGAGTGAGAGAGGGAGAAGCAGACTTCCCGCTGAGCAGGGAGCCCGATGTGGGGCTCAATCCCAGGTCTCCAGGATCATGACCTGAGCTGAAGGCAGATGCTTAATGACTGAGCTACCCAGGCGCCCTAGAATAGTAAACTGGTTCTTGAGGCTAATGAAACACTTAATTCTTTGGGGCTACATATGGGAAGAACCACCCTCTTGTTATAATGAGTTTTTGGCCTGGTTCAACACTAAGCTTCCTGCTTGGGT
Organism: Spilogale gracilis; assembly: GCA_004023965.1. Taxonomy (NCBI): domain Eukaryota; kingdom Metazoa; phylum Chordata; class Mammalia; order Carnivora; family Mephitidae; genus Spilogale; species Spilogale gracilis. The sequence goes on from PITA01026341.1 coordinate 11,017, forward strand.
TTTATTTGTTTGTTTGTGTTTGTTTGTTTGTTTGTTTGTTTTTAACCATAATTACGTTAATGCCCCTCAATTAGTGGAACTTGTTCACAAACTAAAAAAACACATTTCAGTAAACTTGCATATAAATGCTAGATTATGAAATAATTATTTAAACCTCAGTATATTGACTGGAACACTGTTGACGGGATGGGATAATAATAAAATAATAATTTATTTGGGGCATCATATGTAACAGGTAAAGTCCTTTTCATCTTAACAATCAATGGGATAAATATTCAGCTCTAATTTTGCAGTTGCAGAAACTAAAATACAAACAAATTATTCAACCTTTCCTAAAGATCATAAACATTAAAACAAGTACTTGGGGCGATTGGAACAAGGATTTGGAGGGATTTTCCCATGCTTTTCCTATTATGCTGCACTGTCTCTTTCAATGCAGAATTAACACATGTCAATGAAGAAAATAGAAGAGAGAATAACAGTTGCTTGCCTCAAGCGTATTGTTTTTAGAATACTAGAAATGGTTTCTTTTGCTTGAAGTATAATAATAGATAACGGCTTCTATGCTGTTTCTTCTTTGGAGGTGTATTTGGAACTAACTGGTCAAAGACCATCCATTCAATATTTATTGAGAACATTGTTCACAAAACACTATCTTAGATCATGGAATACCAAAAAATGACAAAAGAGCTCACACCAGCAGACAAGATGATTTGGCACAAATTCTATCTTTCAACATCTATGTGAAGGTCGAGGGCAGGTTCTCCTCCTTTTACAGGAGAAAACTGAGAAACAATGAGTGCTCTTCTGAATGAGAATGGAAAAGCATGCTTTTGAAAAGACATTCTATTCGGCATTAAGAAAGCCTGTCATTCTTAGACCCACAGAGCATCAGAGCAAGAAGGGCCCGTAAAGGTCCCCGTAAGTACCAGAGGGTCATGATTTTGTAGTGTGTTACTATCTGCTGGTGACTTGCTCATTGAAATGTGTCCTTGATTCACATCTTTTTCATTATATTATAAACATAAATTTCCATTCTATCTTCCATATGTTCTTCAAAATCCTTACAACATCCCATTAAAGGATTTAAAACAGTTACTTACCTATTACTCTGCGGTTAGATTTAGAATATCTCCATGTTTTCAATATTCCAAATAACACTATCAAAAATATTGTTAGTTTATATTGATAATTATTCTTGAGGAAGAGTAAGAAATGGCACAGTAGTTAAGATTCACATCCTCAACCCTTATGCACTGTTGGTAAGAATGTAAACTGGGGCAGCTACCATGGAAACAGGTATGGGGATTCCTCAAAAAGTTAACAATAAAACTCCATATGATCCAGCAATTCCACCCCTGGGCATTTATCCAAAGAAACAAACATACTAACTCAAAAGTATATACACTCCTCCATGTTCACCACATTATTATTTACAATAGCCAAAATATGGAAGCAACCTAAGTGAGCATTGATGGACGGACAAAGGACACTTTTGATATAAATGTGTATAAATATGATATAAATGAAATGAAAAGGATACAAGTGTGTATAAAATAAAATATATGATAGATAACACAAACACACACAATGGAATATTTTCAGCTGTAGAAGAGAAGGAAATCTGGCGATGTGCTAAATTAAACTGAACAAAGACAAACACCATAAGCTCTCATTACATGTGGAATCTCGAAAGAAATAAAAACAACAGAACTCACAGAAATAATAAGTTTGATGACTGCCAAGGGTGGGGGTTGGTAGGTGGGCAAAGTGGGAGACGATCAAAGATCAAAAGGTACAAATTTCCAGTTTTAAAATAACTCATGAGGGTGTAAGAGACAGCATGGTGATTATAATAAATCGATATTAGGAAGTTGTTGAGGGGGTAGATCTTAAAAGTTCTCAACACGAGAAAGAAGACCGTAACTATGTGAGGTGATGGATGTTAACTAGACTTGGTAAGCCGATCATTTCACAAGGTACAAAAATAACAAATCGTTATGTTGTAACCTGAAAGCAATACAATGTTATATGCAAATTATATCATAACTAAAAAAATATTTGACAAAGTTCAGGGATGTCCTCACATTGTCCATAAATAGTAGCAATTTTATTCATAGATTAATATTCTTACTATTCATAGACTAATATTAGTTGTATTTGTTAAAGTCGAGAGGGCTACCGCCCCCGAGGAAGAACTCCAAGAGACGCTCTCATGCAAGCAGCAAGGGGTTTATTTACCAAGCATGCTGGGGCCCTCTGCACGCACAGGAACAGAGGAGCCCTGAGAAGGGGTAGGTCGGGGTTTATATGCATTTCAAACAGCAAGCATGAGTTACACAGTAATTTTCCTGATTGGGTGAGATAAAATTTTAGCCCCCTCCCCAGTTCCTGGAACGCCCACACAATTTCACAGATGGTTCCTTGACTTATCTGCCTTCCTTTGGTAAACACAGGCCTTGTAAAGGCATCAATCACCAGGGGGTCTTAGATATGCAGAGGCCTAAGTCGCCAGGGAGTTTCAGAGCCTGTTCTGCTGGCCTTGAGGCTAAGCAGGCCCTAACAGTATTAATATGCTATGGTATGTTTATTTGCAGTACTTTTAAATAATTACATGTTACATTTTATAACATTTCTGTATCTAAATTGGCAATTAGCCTTTTGTGATTATCTCTTAAGACAAAAATATCAGACCCTATTTATTAGCTAGTAGGAGTTAACTCCTCTAAGCCTCGGTTTCCTCAAATATAAAAAGTGTAATAATACCTATTCATGGGCTTAAGCGAATCAAATGGGATGAAGTGGATGAAGAGCCTGAAATATACTGAAAGCCATCTTTATTCTCATCGTCATCCCTCATGTCATCACCCCTCTGTCAGCAAGCCACTACAGTCATCCACCCTGGGAAAGGGTCAATGGGTCCAACAATACAAAAGTGTTCTTGTCCTTTTGGCACCTGACAAATCACTGTGAAATACGACTATTTGTTTAACTGTGACGAGCAGAAGTCACAGGTAGAAGCCATTGTCACTGTCCCTGGCAGACAGCATTCGCACCCTTGGGTGTTTCCAAAGATAGACAATGGAATCTAGTGCCTGCCCTGTTGCTTCTGAACCCCAGCGGGCCTTGCATAAGAGCCTGGAAATGATCACAGCTAACCCCTTCTCCACATTATTGTTGGGAGTGCCAATGGCATGTAGGAAATGACTTCACCTGTAGGGCTACACCTGTCCCACTTGCAATTCCAATACCTGGTCCTTAATTTGTGTCCTCCTCTCTCTGGGCACAAAAGGGGCAGCCAGCGGCGCAGAAACATAAGCTCAGCAAGTGGAAGGAGACAGCGGGGTTGGAAACCTGGAGGGCATGAGAGAGGGAGGACAACCGGCAACACTTGGCAGTACTGTACTCTCCTGGCACGGCCCACACCATGCACAGCTGGATGAGAAGGGAGGGGAAGGAAGTGGGGTTCCTGTGCCTTCACGAAGGACCTCTTGACTGCTCATCCTACCCAAGTTTGCAGAAGCGAGCGGGAGGGAGGAGCAGAAGGCTGGCTTGGAAGCTGAGTCCTCATGACATGGGCTCCTCACCACTGGCCCCACCAGGAAGGCCGGGGCAGGAGGCTGGTTTGGAGGGCTCGGCCCCCAGTGGTGCTTCCCCTGTACCCGTCTCCACAGCGGGCAAAGGGGTGCGTGGGAAGCGGTATTGAAGGGCTGTGATAGCAGCGAGTGAACCCTTCAACTGTGGGATGGGGCCCGGCTGGAGAAGGTGGATGGGGGAACAGGAAAGGGGCTTTAGGAGCTTTGACTGCTCACGGCACAGCCAAGGCCCCCAGGGCTGATGAACAGCTGGAGGGCTGTGCCTTCTTTCACTGTGCTTCTGTCTGGAGTCCACACAGAGCATGCTGAAGAGGGGAGACGATGCAGCATGTGGGATGGAAATGCCCTGTCTTCTTCACCTGTGCCCCTTGGGCCTGCCCAAAGGTAACAGCAGAGTGTTACATCTGTCTTCTGACTCAGGAAATTCATGTTCCTCACTGAGTTTTGCAAGTGAACACTTGTGTTGAGTTTGCTCACTGCTCAGAATTCTCACAAATGAGTGTTCACCCCTGTGTTCTCCACACCCTCCTGGTTCTTAACATGCACGGCAGGTCTGAGTTGTGTCAACAAGGCACCTTCCTTCTCTGGGAGCAGGGCCTGGAGCCCTGGCCACCCCTGCCTGTTCCCTCCTCACTTCCCAGCTGAGGATTCGGTGTCGGTGTGCTGTAGGGAATCACACTGGAGACTGAGTCCGTAAGCTCCCTGCCAGGCTGGGCTCTGCTAAGCAGCCTGCACGCTCCCCAAAGTCTGTTCACTGAAAGGACACTTAAGGACACTGTTTGGAAAACACATTTAAACCCACCAATCCAGGCATAGTAACTTTAGGAATCATTTTAAATAATAATGATAATATGCTATGTGATTCACAATGAACGGACTTTACTAAGTGATCAATCAACCCTGTGTGCTCTATGGATTGGTAGGTACGAAGGAGCAATGCCTGCGGGTCCACGCACCACAGCTGTCCGGTGTCTGCCGGGGAGACCGTGCAGGACTGCGAAGACACGCCTGCAAAGGCGCCATCTGTGGAAGGTCCAGGATCCATGCACGAGCGCGCCGCATTCACTGGGCAGAAGGAGAGGCAGCATCAGGCCTGCGCGTGAGACGGCGCCATCCATGCCCACGCCCATTCATTCCCGTCCCGCCTGTCCTCTCCGCCCTGGGTGTCGGCTCCCTGACCTGCCCTGTGTGGCCTCAGCACCCGCTCCCACCCACAGCCCCACACCCCCCTCCCCCAGGCCCTACCCCGCAGCGCCCACCCACGCCCGGGCCCACTCCTCTTTGCAAGGTCAAGCCCTGCTTCTCACCACAACCCCTCCCACGTCCCCCCGCCCCCCCTCGCAGCCAGCTCCTGCAAGGGCCCACCTATGCCTCTGGTCATGCTCACAGTGACAGCCAGTGAAGTGGGCGGGGCATATGCAGAAGCTGCCCGGCACGCAGGTGCCACCATTCCTGCAGCCAGCGGAGCCGTGGGGGTGAACCTGTGGGTGGGGAGCCTGGCCGTTAGTGTCTGCCTGCCTCCTGGCTCTTTACCCCTGAGAGGGCCTCGTGAGATGCCCGGAGAGGCACAATTTAACGCCCTGCCAAATGTGTTTGCTCAGGTAAACCCTACTTGTTAAATTAAGGATTAAAAACACACTACTGGGGGTACTAGAGGCTCAGGAATCAGCTCAAGGACCCAAGGAGAAACCCTAGGGCCTGCAAGTAGAAATCCTCTCTTACTTTCATATGTTAAAGCCAGACTGTGACTTCCCCCGACAGTGATTAAAAACAGGCCTCCAGGGCAGGGACCACCCACAGGTGGGATGACTACAGAACAGCCTCCCAACCCCTTGTCCCACTAGAGGGACAAGCCCCCCACCCCCCAGACAGGCGGTCTGGAGCCTGAGGTCTCCTAAAGCCAACCGAGAGCAGGCTTTTAACTTGGGTTGGAAGAGTTGTTTTGAATATATTTAAATCACACTCCTCTAGCCCTGAGCAAATGCAACATTGTACCAATCAAAGAGCAAAACTTGTTTTCACAGCAAAAGAGCGCCCCACTAGGGCATATTTTTCACTTTATCCTATACCATCACGTGAAGATGATAAAATGTGCTCTGTTGGGTTTTTCATTTTATTCTCAATATGTTCCAGGTTGCTCTCGGGTCCTAAACTGGGAGGCCAGTGAGGGAGATGACCACAAAGGTATTTGTGTGACTTACACCTTGGAAAGCCCCTTAGTAGGGACTTGAATCCTGGGGCTGACGCCATCCAGGCTTCCATTCCCCGCCCCAAATTTGTTCAGGATCCAGTTGTTTTCTGCTGGAGCTTCTGGGCTGTAACATTGTTGATTTCTTCTCTGTTACCTTTACATTTCTCTCCTTGATAATCTTTTAAAAACATTGAAAATATGGGACTGATGATGAAGAAATAAATATACAATAAAGAGAGACTATAAATAAAATGCTTCGGGGCGCCTGGGTGGCTCAGTTGGTTAAGCGGCTGCCTTCGGCTCAGGTCATGGTCCCGGAGACCTGGGATCGAGTCCCACATCGGGCTCCCTGCTCGGCGGGAAGCCTGCTTCTCCCTCTCTCACTCCCCCTGCTGTGTTCCCCCTCTGGCTGTGTTTCTCTCTGTCAAATAAATAAAATCTTTAAAAAATAAATAAATAAATAAAAACAAAATGCTTCTTACTGTTGTCTCCCAAGTGAATGATGTGCAATGCCAAACTGATAAACAGAAGCCTAGAATGTGTAAAGAAAATTATTGAAGTTTAAAATATTAAACATAGAAATGTACATATGCTTTAAATGTAAAGCAATCATATGTAAACATGTCTATACAAATCTAACATATAACAAATATTATGTCATCACTCTGTAGCTTGTAGCTGTAACTTAATTAATGTTGTCATGACTTAGATTTTGAGACCAAAGAAGTGCATGTCCCTTAATGAGAAGGAACAATTGTGCAAACACTGCGGTTTATTCTGGAGGCTTTTAAATGCCCTTCTCAGCCCCCAGACCTGGATGATGTGTCTCCTTACCTAAGAGGGTGTCTCCAGGTCATTTCCCACTGGCACGTCTGCTGTGAGAGTCTCCTTCTCTCATCAGTACATTGAAGATCAATTTCCAAGGGAGTGCAGATCAGATTTCCTAGAAGCTGAGTCTTAAGGCGTTTTGTATTTAAATATAGCTTTACTCCAGGTCCTAGAATAACTGCATTAGGACATAGATGGATACGGAAAGAACTAGATCTTTCCTTCCCTGCTCTAGGCCACGAGAAACAACCGTGAGAGATCTCCGGGTTCTGCTGTGGAAGCCCCTTAGGCCGTGAGGGGCTGTGACAGGCAGCCCACGCTGAGCCTCCAGGACTGCCCCCTCCCCGAGACCAGGTGGGGGTGGGGTGGGGCTGGAGACTTGGGCTGATTCTCTCCTCAGTAGTGTTAACTGCTGCAGCAGCAGGAGTGGTCAAACCCAATGTAAACATTGGTGCCTAAGGCAACAAACCTGTCCCTCACTGAAAAAAACAGAAAACCCAAAACAAAACAAATTAAAATCTCAATGTGAAAAAAAAGTTTTCACAGGGAAATGGAAATTTACTCTTGTATGGTGCTGAGGGCCCAGCTAAAGAAGGGAGCCATTTGTGGGACTTAGGCAGCAGGCGTGGGTCGCTAGAGTCTTGACTGGGGAGCAGGAATATTAAAGGAAGACGTTTCCCTGCCTGCTTTCCAAACATGTGTGGACCCTTCTGCAGCCGGAGCTGTTCCTCTGTGCCCAGCACGGTGGTGACTATGTCGTATGCATTACCCATTTAATACAGCAGGCCTCGGGGGCAGCATTTTGAGTATCCCCCATGTAAAAGGAGAGGCAGCAGAGGCTTAGTTTAAGTCTCTGTGGCAGTTAGATCTTCAAACCATATGTAATGTGTAGCTGTTATGAGGAGAAGCCTACAGTGCGCTCAGCTGTGAGACCACAGAGTGGAGAGGTGATCGCCCCGCTCATTGATGTTAAGCTCGGATCCAAGGAGGACGTCATCGCCAAAATAAGGACTGGGGCCCTTTATCATCACTGAAGAGGGTACTCTGCAACTGGGCAAATCCTTCTGTGATTTTAATATAAAAATGGCTTCCTAGATACAACATACTTCCTCTGAGGATGAAATAATTTTTCAAACCTTTAAATGTGAGGTTTATTAAAGAAGCTGTTAAATAGGGGTGCCTGGGTGGCTCAGTGGTTAAGCCACTGCCTTCAGCTCAGGTCATGATCCCGGAGACCCGGGATCAAGTCCCACATCGGGCTCCCTGCTCAGCGGGAAGCCTGCTTCTCCCTCTCTCACTCCCTCTGTTTGTGTTCCCTGTTTGGTGTGTTTCTCTCTGTCAAATAAATAAATAAAATCTTAAAAGAAAAAAAAAAAGAAGCTGTTAAATAAAGCAACAAAGCAACGGGCATTGGTGAGTCAAAAAAAAAAGAAGCTGTTAAATAAAGCAACAAAGCAACGGGCATTGGTGAGTCAAAAAAAAAAGAAGCTGTTAAATAAAGCAACAAAGCAACGGGCATTGGTGAGTCTGGATGCCATGGGCCTCCCGAGGACTAGGTACGAAGGACCACGTCAGGACTGGCAGACACGGCTGGGCAAACGTGGGGGAAGACCCCTCACAGCTTCGGGGAAACATCTGTAACTGCAGTCACGACAAATGTGCCTTTAGACTTACTGGTTATTACTTGTTAACTACATAGTTTAGTTATATATAAAAGTATGTGACCCTGAATTCATAGAATCTTCTTTGAGCAAAATGGGTTGTACAGTAAAATATAACCATGTACAATCTAAGGGACTATATTTCTTTGAATAAGAAGTTTTAAAAGTTCAGTTTACATGATGGTATCAAACAAATCCAAACCTTTCCGATGACCTTAACATTCTGAGAATAATAACTAAAATCAAATTCCCCCCCATAGTGTCTTCATTATATTTTGTATTATGGACAATTTTGAATGCACACAAGAGCCAGGATAATGATTCACTGAACTGCAGTTCAAGGATTGAGTATCAGCCTTTGCCAATCTTATCTGTTCTTTACCCACCCCCCTTTTTTTCTGCAGTGTTTGAAAGTGAATCAGAAATCACGGTAATTTCTATGACAAACAAGATTCTGTAAATAGACACTTTATAAGGAAGCTGTGGGAAAAGCAAAGGAAGTGTCTTGCCAGCAAGACAGGATTAAGAGTGAAGAAAGAGGGATGGAATGTCCCATCTATGGCTGTTTGCTTAAGACAGCTCCGGGGAGGGAAAGGCCTACTGGCCTAGTGGGAAGAAAGCTGCTGCTACCTATTTTTCAGCTTTCTGTCACTTGCTTTCATTTATCCACAGGTATTGTAAAAAGGAATTTTGAATTTCAAGGCAGAGGAGCCCATGTTTACTTGGTGAACAGGGCCCAGTGGGAAAGGGTTACCTGAGAATGGCTGGAAGCCTGTGAGGGGCTGTGATCTCCTGCAATGGGGAAGGTTCTTTCTTGTTATCAGTTGTAAACAGATAAGGTGGAGCCAACCCATCCACCAGACCTCCGGTGAAACTTCTGAATCCCTCTGAGCCTGAACTACAGTGTTCGGGGATTGAGACACTCTGTCCCAGGATTGAAGACCACCCCACCTCTGTGTCTAGGTGGAACCCTGCAGCCCACTGGGAAAAACCCCTTGTTGTAGGGCACTGCTTTTGAAAGGGTGTCTGTGACCAGCAAAGCCAACAAGCTCAGAGCCACGTTAAAATCCTCACTGAAGAAAGCAGGCTAGGGTGCCTGGGTGGCTCAGTGGGTTAGAGCCTCTGCCTTCAGCTCAGGTCATGATCTCAGGGTCCTGGGATCGAGGCCCCACATCGGGCTCTCTCTCTGCTCAGCAGGGAGCCTGCTTCCTCCTCTCTCTCTGCCTGCCTCTCTGCCTACTTGTGATCTCTCTCTGTCAAATAAATAAATAAAATCTTTAAAAAAAAAAGAAAAAGAAAAAAGCAGTCTAGACAACTGTCAGGATGGGCCATCCACTAAGAAGGGAGATTTGGTTAAATATACTAAAAAATATCCTAGCCACAAAAGGTAGCAGAAACACAGACGTACTGAGCTGATGAGCGGCTGAGGGGAGAATCGCCTGCATCACCTACTGGTTTTACATTATAGAGCAACTGGACGGACACGCATCGCAGTTGCTATTTTGAGTATAACCTGCCTCGTAGATTGAAGTAAATTCTCCTTCTGGCACCAACAGAGCTGAACTTAATGGACTTTCAGAAGCAGTCACCAAAAGGAAAAAGAAGACCCTTGGCAATGACCCATAAGCAAACTCTGCTACCTCTGAACACGCACTCTCCTGCTGCCCACACAGCTGCTGCAGCAGAGTTCACTGCCGATAATAACGGTGATTAGGAGAACACCAGCAGGTCACTAGCCTCAGAAGTCTCCCAAGGAACCGGGTCCCGTAAGCAAAGCCAGTGGGCATCCCCATTGCAAAGGCTACTGATACGTGCACAAAGGAACACAGAGAAACACAGAAAACTCTATCATCCAGGGCCTGGTGTATCGCATAGGAAAGGGCATCCCTGGTTTGCCCTCCCATCCCCGGAAATACCTTCTGCCTCCCTGGAGGATAGGCCAGGTGATGGGCAGTACATCTACCTTCTGAGGAAGCACCCAGCCTTTTGGATTTCCTGGGTAACCTTCCTTTCTCTTTTTGTTTACCCTGCTGATGGTGCTCTGAGGCAACAGCTAGCCAACACCATTTGGGCAAAGAAACGTCAGAGGCTGACATTCACGGGCAGTGATATGGAAGGGCAGGAAATGAGAGACGGGGAGGCAGGCCAAGGCCCTATCTCAGGAGGAGACATAAGAGCATGGAAAGAAACACGTTGAGGAATCTACTACAAATGTTGTGCGGCTTCTAAGCGTGGACTTCCACTACCACTCAAGTCGGTGCATTTCTTTTTCACTGAGCCGCTCGATCTCTGCCTCTCACCTCTCCTGACCCCTCTGCCTGCACCCGTCTGTCCCGGCATCCCCTGACAGGTCCCCTGAGACCCGGTGACAGTGGCCACCCCTGCAGTGGGGGCCTTCCTGGGCCTTGCTCCTTCACCCTGCTCTGCAGGAGCTCGGTGTAATTCTCTAGAAAAGCTAACTGAAAACAACAGTGTGAGAACAGCATCTCACCTAAAAACGCAGACACTCGAGTCAGTCCTCCAATCCAGGACCCAGCCACAACTGGACACTCTGTGCAGTCTGTTTCCACTTTTTTTTTAAAAAAAAGATCTTATTTACTTATTTGACAGAGAGAGACAGTGAGAGCAGGAACACAAGCAGGGGGAGTGGAAGAGGGAGAAGCAGGCTTCCCTCCGAGCAGGGAGCCCGATGTGGGACTCGATCCCTGGGTCTCTGGGATCATGACCTGAACCGAAGGCGGACGCCCAAAGACTGAGCCCCCCAGGCTGTCCTTTGTTTCCCTACTTTAGCCACTTACGTCCTCTACCCAGCCACAGCAACAGAGCTCCCCCCCCTTGCCTGGGATTCCTCTTGGAGGTGAAAAAATCCTGGATTTCACTCCATGGAGCAGACATAACTTTTCACTGGCTTCTTTTTTCTGAGACTTGCTGGTTACTCAGGTCACTGGTTGGTGCCTAAGCCTCTCTTGCCGGCTGGTCTCCCAGAGACAACCACCACAGCCACCTCTGGCCCTTCCAGGAGGGAACCACCAGTTGTATACTTGAGGAAACAGAGCCCTTGGAGCAGGCAAGATAAAGCCCCATTTAACACAGTTCCTTTCTATCTTCTCTTTCGGCTCCCCTCCTCTCACTCCCTCACTCACATGCAAGGAGTACAAAACATGCTAGATGATAGTGTGATTTTAAAGCCTGTAGGCTTAGCCATGGTCACAGACACATGATAGATAGATGGATGGAGAAACAGATGATAGATAGATGGATAGATGGTGAGTAATAGATGGATGGATGGATGGATGATAGTTGGATAGAAAGATGACAGATGATAGATGATGAAAGATAGACGGATAGATGATAGATGACAGACGGATGACAGATAGATGGAGAGATAGATGACAGATGACAGACGGATGACAGATAGATGGAGAGATAGATGAGAGATGATAGACGGATGACAGATATATGGAGAGATAGATGA
>PITA01026342.1:0-22770 GCA_004023965.1 Spilogale gracilis
AAATACAGTATACTTTCACAACAAATTATATCATTTTTCTCTCCACAAAGAATTAACCCTCTTCTCTAGTCACTTCCTTTGTGCCAGAATGTACATACAGTATGAATGATTAAGCCTACCAGGATCTAAAGAGGCAGGGTTACAGAAAACCTTTCTTCTCTAGCCATATTTAGCTCAAATTTATCTTGTAGTTAACATGTTTATTTCTCTCTGCCCTTTTTTAAGATTTTATTTTATTTTAAGATTTTATTTATTTATTTGACAGAGAGAGACACAGTGAGAGAGAGAATACAAGCAGGGGGAGCAAGAGAGAGAGAAGCAGGCTTCCCACCAAGCAGGGAGCCTGATGGGGGCTGGGATCATGACCTGAGCCGAAGGCAGATGCTTAATGACTGAGCCACCCAGGTGACCCATTAAAGATTTTATTTTTAAGTAATCTCTATACCCCATGTGGAGCTCAAACTCACTACCCTGAAATTAAGAGTTGCATGTTCTACCAACTGAACCACCCAGGTGCCCCAATTTCTCTGTGACCTTCATATGGGCAGAAACCAAAACAGGAAATAGTATTAAAGAAGAATTTCCAGATAAAATTAAAAAAGAAATCCAAAAGTAAAGTAGAAAAAAGATAAGGGAAAAATTGGCATACACATTTCTATTGCTATGCATCCCAGATTATATTTGTAGATCTCCACATTGACTTATCAGGTTCTCAATGACGATTTAATAAAACTATGAAATTTGTAAAGAACATCAGATAAATAAGATTATGAATTTGCTGATGCATATGAACTAGAAAATATATCGTCTTGCACAAATAGGAAAATTTCAAATTAATTCTCCACAAAACCATTCTGAAACACAAGTCAGCTTATTTTAAGTAAAAGAGATTACAAACATTGTGATAGCTATGGACAAAATACATATTTGCACACCCTACTTAACATTCTAGATAAAAGTATCTTTGAAACTTTTTTGCTGTTACACAGTATTAGTACTATACTACATAATGAGTAGGGAAGGAATGTGAGAACTCTTCTGCTCAGTACATTATAAAAACCACATTCAAGTGCTGTATACACTTTGCCTAGAAGGATTTAGAAATGCTACTTGATGATTTCTTAAGTCACCGTACTGATTTTTAAAAGATATTTTTTAAAAGATATTTATATAAAGATATGGCTCATTTAGCCAACACCCCAATTAGTAAATGGACAAAAGACATGAACAAACATTTCACTGAAGAGGATAAACAGATGGCAAAAAAGCACATGGAAAGATGTTAAACATCATTATTAATTAGGGAAACTCAAATTAAAACCACAATGAGAAAACCTCACACCTATCACAGTAGCTAAATAAAAAATTGTGACATTAAATGCTGGTGAGGACATGGAGAAACTGGATCACTCATACGTTGCTGGTTGGAATATAAAATGGTCCAGCGACTCTGGAAAAGTTTGAAAGTTTCCTTAAAGAATATGGCTCATTTAAATTGAAACCTTACATTATTTATTTTCTAAATAATATAGATATTTATATAGACATAGCCATTTTAATAAACCAAATTTATAATAAAGGGGGGAAAGGCAGTAGAAATAGCACACAGAGAATTACAGAAATATCTGATTCTTCAGGTTCCTGTCTCTAACAATCATTCCTGCATTATCCTAGGGGCAAGGGTCCCATGGGAATATGGTGACAATATAGCCAGTGACTTGGAACTAATGTTGGTACCAAAATATTTATGGCTATGAGGCTCTAGAATTAAAAACAAACAAGAATCACCTACTTGACTTCCTTGGGGTTACCATTTTGACTGGTCTAAACCAGATGACCTGGCACTGGGTATGCAAGAAGATGATTCTGGGACCACATAGGTCCAGAGTATATTTTAATCCTAACTGAGAAACATGATCTAGATTTCCCAAAGGGATTCAAAGTCCTTTGGGGAGATTCAAGCCCTCTAGGCTATGTATGACTCTAGAATCACTTTAAGTTGAAGAACTCCAGGGTCCTCTCTTCAGAGAATTACAAAATTCTTGCCAAACTCTTGAGTTAGATTATTTTTCGTTAAAGACTGGTCGTCAGTATAAGAACTCTGAAGAAGGAGATGCTTCTGAAGTTATTTCCTTCTAATATCAGAGGGTTTGGCATTCTTAAAATTCAATCTGTGAGCTGTCTGCACTCAAATACACAAAACCTGTAAATGGAAAGGCTTCAACTCTACCTTCGAAAATTGATATAACTATGTGTATTTTTCGATGTGAATCTGTACACAAATACATATGCAAATATATAAACACATTTTTAAATATAAACAAACAATAGGAGGATTCTAGCTCTCATAGGCTCACCCTTGAAGAACATGGGGGTTAGGAGTGCTGACACCCTGTGCAGTCCAAAATCTGTATATAATTTTTGACTCCCCCAAAACTTAACTACTAATAGCCTGTTCCTTACCAGAATCCTCACTGATAATATAAACAGTCAATTAACACAGAGTTTTTATATGTTATATGCATTATATACTGTATTCCTACAGTAAAGTAAGCTAGAGAAAAAGAAAAGTTACTAAGAAAATCATAAAGAAAATACATTTACAGTACAGTACATACATTTATGGAAAGAATCTGCATATAAGTGGACCTGCACAGTTCATACCCATGTTGTTCAAGAGTCAGCTTTTGTTCTTCTTACTCCAATAAAACATACTTTACTTGCAACAAATATAAGCTGCTCCCTATCAACAAATGCATGTAAATCAAGGATAAAATATATATATGCCAAAAAAAGTTGCACTTATAGAGTAAAAAAATTCACCCCATCAATAGGAAGGCACAGAGTTAAGTTCTGTGAAAGTTGACATGATTTCTGGTGTGGTTTTTTTTTTCAGATTTTATTTATTTGAGAGAGAATGAGAAAGAGAGAGCATGAAATGGGGGAGGGCCAGAGAGAGAAGCAGACTCCCTGCTGAGCAGGGAGCCCAATGTGGGACTTGATCTTGGGCCTCCAGGATCATGACCTGAGCCTAAGGCAGTCACTTAACCAACTGAGCCACCCAGGTGCCAGACATGGTTTCTGCTTTTGAGGAACTTCCAGTTTGATGGGAGTCTTGCATAGACGCAGATAAAAGAGTAATCATCTCTACTGTCCAAAGATGAAAAGGAAGCAAAGAGGCAGATCAAATCAAGATGCTCTGCGGACTACATTAATCCTATACTGAAGTCATAAACACACTCATTAAGACCACAGAGGATGCAGGCATGGGGATGGGGGTGAGTGGGTAGAAACAGCAGAAGGCAATTACAACATAAGATTTTTCTTTCTTTCTTTCTTTTTTTTTTTTTTTGCCTCATTAACCAGTAAAGTAGAAACCTTATTTATTTTAAGATACAGCCACCTCTTTTTGCTAACAACCATTTCCTAAAAAAAATGAGGCAGAGAGAAAAGGATCATGAAAGACACACTACATTTGTGGAGTCTTCAATTTTCTGCTAATAGTCTCTATTAGCGGTTCTCCACCAGGGGGGATACTGCCTCCCGGGGGCCATTTGGCAGTGCTAGGAGACATTTTTGACTGCATCAACTAGGGGGATGCTATTCGTAGCTAGCAGATAGAGCTGCCAAATACCCTATAATGCATAGTACAACATCCCAAGACAAAGAATTACCCGTCCCAAATGTCAATAATGCTGAGATTGAGAAACCCTATTATGATGGGATATAAAAAAAATTAAAAATCAGTAAGTCTAGGTACGAAAGCAATTAGTACCACTCTAAGAAGGATTGTACAGAAACATTCTCCTCCTTGATAAGATGACTGCAGACCTCCTTAAATTATCTGATTGATCCATAATGGGGAAAATAAAACACGCTGAGAAATCCTTGTACAAAGTTTTTAAACTGAAAATATTATCATATAAATGGAAATAAACTTGCAAGCTAGAAATGATAAATTATTTTGCTCAGCTGATTTTGAGTATCAACTGTTTCTACAACTACAAAAGCAAATGCGGGCATGTTTCTGATTTAGGTCAAATCTGGCAAAAGATTTACTAAGCTGTGTCACTAAAAAACAGCCAGAAGTAGTAAGAATTTAAAGATCAATTCTAGATTAACAAAAGAAAAAATCAGCCATTAATTTTTAAGGAGATGCTCAATTCCAATGAGACTTGTTCACAGTTACTTTTTCACATTATCTAAAAGGTATTTATCCTTTATTTTTTGGTTGATGATGAGAAAGAAGAATGTTAAAAAGAAATGAGTTAACAAATTTTAAGTATTAATATTACACTTCAGTATATCCTAACAAAGAGACAATTCTTCCCTATGAAATCATACCCACTGAGAAGCAGAATCTGTAAGAAAGAAACAGTAAAACAATGGAACAGCTTGTATGTGATCTGATTTTGATTAAAGGGTCTATAATTAGTCACTAAGCTTTGTAAAAGGGACATAAGGAAAATTAAAAGAATAAAAAGAATATTACCTACACAATAGAATCTGACTTGTTACAGTAAACAAAATACCTGCACTTCAAAAAGTATTTCTAAATCTTAATTAATGGAGTTAATGATACTATATATTGGCTATTATGATTCCATCAAAAATTTCAATACTTAAAGAAGACAAAATTCATTGAAATGGAATTTGCAGAAATGCAGTGTGACCTCTAGTTCTATCATATCTGTGACTGAAATGGACATACATGATGGCAACAAGAAAATTCCCAACAAGAGCCACTTTTTAAATTACATTAGTACTTAACAACCAGCTCTATAACAGTAGGTCTTTATGAGACAAAGCCTGACGAAGAGGGAAATAAGTTCATTATTGCTACACATTGAAATGGAACCTAGCCCCAGTAGAGGGAGGGCCAAATAACCTGAGAACAAGGTGGGAGGGTAGTCTACTACCAGAGTATGACTTTATATTGGGCCCAAAGCTACTCACAACTCTTGATTCTTTTCCATACGTTTCTATCAAGAAAGCTTGAGAATGTGGAACTAGCCCTGCTCCGCTCTGCAGAGCTCTGGCCAGGTTAACTGTAGGGCAAGCATTTGCATGAATACACCTCCATTGCCTCTGTCAGCTACCCACTGCTCCTGTCTCACAGAGATAAGTAGACTGAACAAAAATAAAAGAAACCTGGATAAGTAAAATACCCCAATGAAGGCAATTCTTATGTCACCAATGAATTAGGGCACTTTCTTCAAATTAAGCTCTGTCAATTAGGCACTTAATAAAAGCAAAAGACATTTATGCAAGCATTTCAACAAAAAGATAAAGAACAAGAAGAGAAAAGCAAGATTTATATCCACTATCTGCATTTTGTTAAAAAAAAAAAAAGAGGAAAAGTAAAAAGTAAAAAAAAAAAAAGTAAAGAAAAAGGGAGGTTACATTTTAGCCAGAAATTTTTGAAAGAAATTTCAGGAAGAAAATATTTTCTCATTCCTTATGAATCATTACCCTTTGTAGCTTCATTCACTAAAGTTATTTTTTCAATACAAAAAAAATGTTTGGATTTTGATTAAACAAGGAAAAATTAAGGCAGTGTCTTAAGCCCAAAAGAGGAAAGAACTGACTAACAAATAAGCTTATATGAGAGAGGCACATTGAGCTCATTATCTGGATACAGTATTGAACAATTACGACTTTAAATACAAAATATTTCAAAATTCAACATTTCCAGTTGTTCTTTCTTCCTAGCTATGTGAACTTCATATAGCCCATTTAATTTTAAAGAATTAAAGGAACAATTTGTCACTTAATTTTGGAACAAAACATGAACGGTGTTTGACCCAGAACTCAGATAGTAAGCAACTATGTTCGTATGTATCGCTGACCCAGTATAAAAAGGAGGAGGATCCACAGCTGTCAAAATATAGCTGGAAATGGCCAACGTCCTTTGGAATTTGCTACAAAACAGAAGATAGAAAGTTTTGAGGTAATGTTGCCTTATGATTTTACCAAGGTTTAGATTTAAAAATGATGGATTTGTTTTGTTTTGTTTTGTATTCAAAAAAGCAGGTTGCAAAGCTCATCTGAAATCTCAAGTCATGGTCGTGTAGTTTATTATCCCTGAGCTGTGTCATCTGTGTGTCTTATCAACCAGCTGCATATGGTTTCAGTCATTCCAGTTAGTGCTACATCTTGTTATACCAATTCATGGACCGTTTCACTGCTTTGACCCAGTTTTCCATACTCATTTCATATTCTTGCCATTTCTTCTGTGGCTTGAAAACTACTTCACTTTGCCTCAGTTTCTTTAGCTCCTCCTTGTCAGTCCAAAACCCTATGGATAGAAGAAATGACTCTCAAATTTTAAGGCAATTATGAGTCCATAAAGTTTATCCACAAACGTATGCAAACTGGTACACAGGTAAACAACTATTGTTTTAAAGCACAATTTAAAATATTTTGGTGCTGGGGTGCCTGGGTGGTCGTTAAGCAGCTGCCTTTGGCTCAGATCACGATCCCGGGTTCCTGGGATCGAGCGCCATGCCTCCCTGCGCACTGGGAAACCTGCTTCTCCCTCTCCCACTCCTCCTGCTTGTGTTCCCTCTATTGCTGTGTCTCTCTCTGTCAAATAAAATCTTTAAAATAAAATATTTTGGTGCTTTTGAATTTTGTTAGATTGACTATCCCTGGGAATCAATACACCAGGATTTTAAAATCATTTGGCTTCTATCAGCTTTATTTCTGTGTGGCAGGGCACCAAACCATCATTTGATTTCAGGACTAGCTAGGAAGAAAAGTTTTCAAGTAATAAATTGTGTATTTTCCTTTTTCATAATTTAAAAAAACAAAGATAAATTGGGATTTTTGTCATACATCTTGAGGTATATCTGGGATATGCATAAATTTAAAGTTGGGACTGAATATAATAAGTAGTTTCTTTTTTCAAACTATTTTATTTCATACAAGTTATTTAAATCCCCTTCATGATAATATTGTTCTGGCATATATTGTTCTTCATAAAAAGGATTGTGTGATTTATAATAAAAAGTAGCAAGAAAACACATTTATTACTATGACCATAAATAGTCTGAAATGGCCGAGGTGTCTTATTAATTACCCTGGTATATTTCACTTACTCTGAAGTACTAACAGAGTTGACAAGTCTTCTTGAGGTGTATTTTCTCTTACCAATAAAGCAGACACAAAATTCCTTCCTCTCAAATTTTCTGCCAGGTCACATTCTTTCTAACCCAGTCAGCATTTTAGATTTTTCTATTTTAAAGATAATACTTTACAGAAGTTATAGAAAGACTAAAAATAGTTTTTATTAGTATCCTAAAGTTAGATAAATCTAGTTATGAAAACAAGCATGTTCTTAAAATCCTTATTTCCAGAATCATTTACTCTTTAAGGCATAGATATTTCTTTGAAGATTTTATTTATTTATTTATTTATTTAATGCCTGATCCGGGGGAAGGGCAGAGGGAGAAGGAGAGAGAGAATCTCAAGCCCTCTGCGCTGAGCATGGAGCCCAACACGGGGCTCGATCTCACGACCCTGAGATCACGTCCTGAACCAAAATCAAGAGTCAAATGCTTAACCGACTGAGCCACCCAGGCGCCCCATAACATACTTATTTTTTAAAGTAATTTTATTAAATATGTATCAAATAGACTCATTTCCTGGGTAAATTTTGAAAATACAGAGAATGCGCATAGCCTTCAAGTCCTAGACTCCTGAAAGAGAAGCAATCTAATCAGAAATCTCAGCTTCTCTGAGACAGTAAAATTACTCCCTGTAGTTAGTGAAGTCTCTTTGTGTTAGAAAGATTTGAAATTAAGTATAGATACAACTAAACAGCTAATGCTCAAGCCACTATTTTTTCTTAAGATTTTATGTATGTATGTATGTATGTATGTATGTATTTATTTATTATTTGTCAGAGAGAGAGAGAGAACACAAGCAGGGGGAAAAGCACGCAGAGGGAGAAGCAGGCAAGGAGCCCAACACGGAACTCGATTCTAGAACTGGATCATGACCTGAGCAGGAAGCAGACACCTAACCAACGGAGCTACCCAGACTTCCCGTCACTATGTTATGTTTAAGAATAATCTGTATTTAGGGGCACCTCGGTGGCTTCATCAGTTAAGCCTTCAGCTCAGGTCATGATCTCAGGGTCCTGGGATTGAGCACTGGGCTCCTTGCTCAGCAAGAGCCTGCTTCTCCCTCTGCCTTTGCTGCTTCCTTGCTTGTGCTCTCTTGTTCTGTCAAATAAATAAATAAAATCTTTTAAAAAAATGATCTGTATGTGTTTTTTATCTAAAATATTTAAAATGTTCAAGAGAATCTGATATATTTAGTCTTACAAGGTGAAAAGGCACAGAAAGTTTTTATTTACCTTATAAACAATATCAAAATGTTTATAAGCATTTGACTTACTGCAAATATAAGCTTAATTGATTCATTTTGCAAGAGTTGTTTAAGTACTAGAGAAGATTTTCTTTGTTACACTCCTAAGTTTGCTCAGTCGGGCATATGAAATTATTAAAGCCAACTGTATTAAATTTGTATTAGTTGAAATATATAAAGGAATTTAACTAAATTTGTAAATGGAAATATTATTTAAGGGAAAGTTATTTTCTTCACCTTGAATTACCTACACATTAATCAATGAACAAATGAAAGTGATTGTTTCAATTTTATTCAGTTAACAGATTTTTAGTAAAATAAAGTTTAGGTTGAACTTACCAAGATTTCAAACTTTTTGGATTTGTAACTTTAATATGCTAAATATCAGCATAAAACTTTCTACTGCAAAATATCCTGTTTTGTACAAACGCTCTTTCCTTTCCATACAGGAATGTATTAAATACTCCCAGTGCCCCAAGTCAGCATCCTGCTTCCTAGGGAACCCTCTAATTGGCCTCCTCCAGTCTGTTCTTCACCCTCCCAAATAATCCTCTAACTGCCAAAGTGGTCTGTTCAAATTTGGATCTATCCATGTCCCTCTCCTGCTTAAAATTCTTCAGTGGCTCTCCAGTGCGTTCGTGATTAAGTTCAAACTCCTCTGTATGAGGAGTCTCCCACAACTGGACCTCTGTTCCTCTCCAGGCTTTCCTCTTGTTCTTTCCCTGTCAGCACTTACTGCAATGGGCTGGGACATTTGAACAAGCCACTTTCTTTACTGGATCACTCACTTCTTGTGGCTCCTTACCTCCTCTCCTGGCTGTCTGCTAAATCCTTCAAAAGTGAGCCTCCTCTGGGAAGCCTGTATCACTTGCTTAAAGCTATGGCTATTCGGTGGGTTTATCACACAAGTCTAATAACTGGTTGACTCCCCTGACTGTAACTAGAGACTCCCATAGCAGGAACTATGCCTTTTACACTCTTTATTCTCAGCAGTGACTGTCATGTATCAAGTACTCAACATATTTTCAATAAACAAAAGAATGGAGTGGTTTTTAATGCCAAAGAAAAGCCTATCTACGCAGGTAGTTTACCCAGAGACCTTTCCTCTGCTGAAGACAGAGCAACTGAAAATGAGTTCTTGTCTCATAATTCTGACTGAAGGAGGGAAGGAGGGAAAGACCCATCCACAGAGGAGGTCAAAGGAGTATTTTGTGAGTTATGTGCATATGTGTAGAGCTTAATGGACACCAAGGTTTTCCAGACCCTCTCTGTAATTCTGTGATTTGGGAAGAGAAATGCTATTGGCAAGAAACAGCTTGCAAGACAGCTCTCGTTTTTATAAAATCCACACGTACCAACAGCAAGGCCAGCCAGAGAAGCTGCACCAAGGCAGGACATGTCTATGTTGACGGGTCTCTCTATATTCGCATTAATCAGGTCTGAAGTCATCTGCATAACAAAATTGTTCCTACAAACTCCTCCATCTGCCCTGTGGGGAACAAGATATTTGAGGCAAATTATTCCAACAGAAGCATAACAACATTATTAATTTTTTAAAAAGGGCCACATATTTTTTTGGATTCTTGATTTTATTTCTTAAGTTCAACTTTTTATTTCCAGAATTATATCACTTCCCATTGATCTGAAGATAAAGGTCCTCACTAGGTAATCTTCAAACACTTTTCCTTATCTCTAACATCAATCTTTCTACCTGCCCGGTTTTTCAAGACTAGTTCAAAATAGGCCAAGTAAACTAAGCCAACATAAAAACTCATTTGGACATACTAGAAAAGAAAATTTGATGCTTCCATGCCAAAAGGACAGCCACACATCCAAAAAAGGGATTTTAAAGATGTTTATACTATACATAATATATTAGGATCCTCTTAAATTCTATATTGTGTTATATTCTCTATAAATCCAAAATTAGCTTCCCTTTTCTTTCCAAATTACTATGACCAAGAATTTTGTTGCAAAGAAACTAAGCATAATTTTTTTTTGAAATCCTAAATAATCATAAAGATGAAAATACTAAAAGCGGTTACTATTCACTTCCAATTTCTAATTAACTCTATTGAAAACAAACTGTAGGGCACCTGGGTGGCTCAGTGGGTTAAAGCCTCTGCCTTCAGCTCAGGTCATGATTTCAGGCCCCCACATCTCTGCTCAGCAGGGAGCCTGCTTCCTCCTCTCTCTCTGCCTGCCTCTCTGCCTACTTGTGATCTCTGTCAAATAAATAAATAAAATCTTTAAAAAAAAAGTTTACATACCGGACTTTTGTCACAGGGATGTGGATCTCTTTCTGCATCAACTCATATAACTGTTTGTTCCTATTTAAAAAAAATCAAGGTAACTATTACGGAAAATTCATAGCATGATAATTCTCTAATTTTTTTTCCAATCTAGAAAAAGAAAAACTGTGGTTTTATGTGGCACTTATAAAATATGCAAAGGAAAACACTAAACTAATATATTCAAATGTATTATGCTAACTGGAAGTCGATAATAAATGCTCAAACAAGCAAGAGGTTCAGGGCCTTGTGCTTTTCACCTTGATAAAAGGGAGCATATTTTTCATTTAGAAATAAATTTAATCTATTATCCTTTCTACAAATAAAAATTTAAAGCAAGCATTCATTTAATAGAAAGTGATTAAGATGACATGACAGGAATAACATCTAATAGAATTCATCAAATATAAAAATAATCATTTTGTAATCACATTTTTATTTTAAATATTCCCAATGTTCCATATTCATGATAGCCACATTCTTAACTTTCATAAACAACAACTGGGCCATAATGAAAAGACCACAGGTAGAGATTTAAAAAGAATAATTTTGGTGACTCAATCTGGAGTATAATGGAAGCATTATTAACTAGAATGATTAGAATTCTCCTTTATCAATAAGGATACAAAAATCTCTGAAAGCCCAAATTTTAAATCTTTTATGCTTAAGAAATTAGATACAGTTGACCCCTGAATAACACAGGGATTAGAGATACTAACCCACCACAAAATCAAATATCCGTGTGTAAATTTTGACTCCCTCAAAACTTAACTACTAACAGTATACTGCTGGCAGGAAGCTTTACTGACAATAGTCAATTAACACATATTTTGTATCTTATATGTATTATATGCTGTATTCTTACAATAAAAGTAGAAAAATGAAAATGTTATTAAGAAAATCATTAGGAAGAGAAAATACATTTACAGTCCTGTACCATGTTTACTGAAAACAATCACATGTAAGTGGACTTGCACAGTTCAAACCCATGGTGTGCAAGGTCAACTGTATTTTTAAATAATCTATTTTCAGATATCAAATCTAAATGGTACTGGTTCTATTACATCTTAAAGAAAAGAAATGCTAAGGAAATTAGCAATAAGAGCAGATTATATCATAAATAGTATGAATTTAAAGGTATAAACACTTAAAATTAAGAAATTTCATAATTTAGTTCAGCAGAAATTAATAGAAGGAAATGGCAATACTGTTTGGGGAAGAGAGAGATTAGAGCAGGTTTTGGTACCTGAAAGCTATTGACTCCAATATTGCTCGTACAAGATGGTATTTATTGGTAGAAGGCTTCAAACCCATAAAAGAGGCACATGCACAGGGGTCATTTAGTGGAGCCTATAGAAAGAGACAGGAAGAATTTTTATTATTGTTCCAAATTATAGCTATAGACTTGAAGACACTATGCAATAAAAACACTGCCATGGTAGGAAAAAAGAATGTTTAGAGTTAAGTAGTTTTAAAAATAAATGACAGACCCAAAATATGTGAACTATTAGGATAACTCTTTTTTTTTTTTTTTTTTTTTTTTAGATTTTATTTACTTGACAGAGAGAGAAATAGTGAGAGAGGGGAACACAAGCAGGGGGAGTGGGAGAAGGAGAAGCAGGCTTCCCGCTGAACAGGAAGCCCGATGTGGGGCTCAATCCCAGGACCCTGAGATCATCACCTGAGCCGAAGGCAAATGCCCAAAGACTGAGCCACCCAAGCACCCCAGGATAATTCTTTAATGGGACTTAAGCAAGGCTGAGTCATAGGTATTGGACTTAGCTATACCTTCTGTCTGAACGCATACAAAGAGAAGGGACTGAGGCAAAGTAACAAATTATTATTATTATTATTATTATTTTTAGAGTAACAAACTTTTAAATGTCTAGCTTTACAAGAAGAAATGAAAAGCAATCCTAGTATTTCTCCTTATCTCCATCTATAAAGTTTTTATGCCAGGTTTTTGTAGAGTGTTTTTTAAAAATATACATTAGTCTTGAGATTAATAACTATAATGCAGAATGTGTTTTTCAGTGTCATAACTTACACCTAGTATGCTGTCAGACATCCAAACTAAACTCTTCTATTTCTTAGCTTATTAGTCTTATTGCCTCATAGGAGAAATGATGCAGCCTAACTTCGGTCTCTAAAAGAGCTGAAATCATGCGCTGGAATTATGTATCTGCCAGATCAAGTTTATATTCATCTTTCTAGCCCCAGAAACGCAAGACAATTCTGGGACACAAAGATGAAGAGCAAAGACCTCTGCCAGAGCTTAAAATCTCACAAGGAAAGACACAGAAGAATGATTTCAACGTATGATATGAGGTCGCAACAGAGGGAAGTACTAGTGCAATTAGGAAATGATGGTCCCCAGGAAAAGTGCCTTCTAGTTTCATCTCATTACCTGGAAAACTTTCTATCACCACTTTTCCTGGTTAATCCTACTCCCTTTCCAAATCTTGGCTCCAGATTCCTCTGGAAAAACTTCTGATCCCAGAGACAAGACCAATCCCCCATCATTGTTGAGGGTTTTTTTGTTGTTGTTGTTTTAAGATTTTATTTATTTATTTGACAGAGAGAGAGAGAGAACACAAGCAGGGTGAGCAGCAGACAGTGGGAGAGGGAAAATCAGGCTCTCTGATGAGCAGGGAGCCCAATGGAGGGCTACATTCCAGGACCCTGGGATCATGACCTGAGTGGAAGGCAGATGCTTAACTGACTGAGCCACCCAGGCAACCCTCTCCCTACCCTCCATCATCACTTTTATGGAACCCTAGAGCTTCACATCATATCATATATTCATAATTCTGTGTGTGTGTATGATTTTGTTTATTTATTTGACAGAGAGAGAGACAGCAGAGCAGGAACAAAAGCAGGGGGAGTTGGGAGAGGGAGAAGCATGCTTCCCGTCAAGCAGAGAGCCCAATGTGGGGCTCAATCCCAGGACCCTAGGATCATGACCCGAGTCGAAGGCAGACATTTACTGACTGAGCTACCCAGGCACCCTTATCATGTATACTTATGTGAACATTTGTTAAAAGTCTACCTTCCCTGTGAAAATTCATTCCTATGTCTCCAAGGCCTTACACTGCATCTGGCCCCCATAGGGGATCCTCACACATTCGTTCAGTCAAGGAACAAACAATTCTCTTCCTTATTACTTAACTGAAGAAATTCCATATTCCATCTTATCCTTACTGTAGCTCTGATTTTCCTCCTATCATGATTTTTTCCTGATTATTTTTCAAGTTTATGCACATGTTTTGGTGATTCCCTCAGTAAAAGCTTATTTATATAGTCATGCTGGCCTCTATCAGGTGGTATAATACTGTAAAACAAAGACAGGTTAGATTCAGCCAGTTCAATTAGGCCCTAGTAGTGTGCTATGTATATTCTGCATAAAAATATTTTCTTCTAATATACCACATAAAATCCTGGTATGATTGGCCTGAAATCACTTTTGTAAATATAGCTATGTACGTAATTCACAAATGATTAGTATCGGGCCAATCTGAGGAGTAATAAATTCCTTAGAAACCTAAAAATTCCTTTTGGTTATAATCCTCCTGTATTGTTTAGTCCAAGTGAGTCTGTCTTTGGGATGATATGGTAGAAAAAACATGGCAAGGTCCTTTGGGCCTGGTCACACCTTGCCAGGGCAGACAGCCTCCAGCCATACTTCCAATCTGTCACTGCCAATCCCACTGAGTAAGCCTCCCAGACCATCAGCCAAAAACAGGAACAGGAAGAGTCAGGGAAGTTTTATTTGGAGGCCTCAGCCAATTTAGCAGACTCTGTCCAAGGCCCTCGTCACCACTGGGATCTTAGCTTAATATGCTGGGGACTTGCAGGATGGTTAACACCTCTTGCCCTTTTTCAACTGTGAACCTAAACACAGACTCTTCTGGCAGCTACGGTGTATTCCCAGTGTCACATTTCATGCCACACCATGAACCAACACAGCAGAGTGCTTAAGAACACCTGGGCCCTGCAACCAGCTCTGCCACTCACTAGCTGTGTGAGACCAGGCAAATGATTTTAACAGCTCTAAATCAGTTTTCTCATCTTCGGAATGGGATGTTAAGAGCATCTTCTGTCTTACTGAGTTACTAAAGATTAAATGAGATAACACATGACATTTAGAACAGTGCTTGACACACAGGAAGGATTCATTATAATTTTATATTACTATTATTTCTTACCAAAACCCTTCCCACTACTGACTTTCTTCATAACTCTTTTTGTGCCTTCTAAATCCTTCCTTCTGTTGTAAATAGATTCTCCAAAACACTAACTGATTCTGAGAAGTTCTCTCTACTAATTTTGTGGTTGCTATGACAAACCTGGCTCTGTGCTGGGCAAATAGCTTCAGTTATAGCTATCCAGGGGAGGATCTTCAGGCTTTCATACCACAGGTACCAGAACAACACGGTACTACTTCCCATGACCACACTAGGCCACGATGCATTAGGAAATACTTCCCTTCTCCACTTTTGTTTAGGACCATATCAACATCATGTTTTACCTCCCTTCACCTTTCTGTGGCTCAGAGGTCCAAGTAACTCACAAGACCAGAGATGGCATCCCCAGTACTTGCTGGTCACATCTCTTTCTGAGGGAACTCCTTGAGTCTACAGACCTTGTTGTCTATAGCAGGCATGTCTCATGCCCCAGTCCCCCTGCCAATGCCACACCCATAGAGACTGAGCAGGACTAACTTAAAATCTGTCCGAAGCTTGAGAAGACCAAGTGCTTCAGTCAGTCTCAGATTTCTCAGAAAAGACCATCTCTGAAAAAGACAATCAAAGGGGGAACTGAAGCTAAAAGGCATGAAGTGGAAGAAGATCGTGTGTATTTCCAAATTATAGAGAAGCAGAAAGTATGAGGAAAATGACAATAAAGGAGAAGTTAAGAGGAAGAAAGAACACAGAGCAGAGCTGGTAATAAGAAAAGGAGACCCACAGAGAAGAAACCACAAAGAACACTAAGAACTGCAAAGTCAGTTGCTGACTTCTTTCCAATACCAGTGAACCACCAGCACCTCTCAGAGTAGGATAAGCAAGCCGGTTCCCTGCAAACCTAAGAACGTTCACTGGAGCAAGACCCCTAATCCTCTGAAGACTGGCACTTGGTTCACAGTCCTGTCCATCCCATCACTGCCACCATCACAGTAACTTTCAAGTTAAACAGCTAGCCGCTGATTCCTGCCTCTGATGCCTGTCATAGATACTCTCCATTAGTATCTCCACCCACAAACCGCAAGCCCTGCTGGAGTGAAGCCACAATGGCTGCACCAACTGTCGCCACCCCCGGATTATGGCCCCCGTGTTCTAGCCCACCCCGTGTCATTCCCTGAGGTGGCTGTCCTGGAATTCCCATTTTCCTCAAAGTACCCAGTACCTCTTTCTCAGCAGAGTCTCTATAGAAATTGAGGCTATTGGGATCTTTTAATATCTTGCCCCCTGATATCCATGGCGATAACAATATTCTAAAATTAAAGGCTGCATAGTATGGCAGATACTTGACTCTTCCTTCCCTCTATTTCCCCTATCCCTCATTTTCTTTAATTGTTGACATAGGCCGCTTATCAGTGTTCACCCTCCTATTATCCAAACAGCTTAGTATCCACACACTATTGTTGTCTGAATTAACTTTCGGTTTCCACTGAGAAGTTTCAGTGCTACATTGGGAAATACTTGGTCTGCAACCCTCCCTCACCCTTCTCAAATCCAACATACTGCCAGGCTGTAGTCATGGAGGACCGGGACGTTTTTTATTAACATGAAATTAAAAACCACATCTGTGAGAGATTTGTCTAATCTTCTGGGCTTTAGCAATACTTTTTAATCATATATTTGAAATTATTTTTACAGGCATATGGGCTGAGGCAGAAGTTAAAAACAGAGATGCCACCAAGATTAAGTCATTATTAAGTCCCTCAGTGTATTTTTCAAAAAGGGAAGAATACACAGTAGCCTAATTAAATCCTACCCTGGCTGATGACAACTACTCATCTCAAGCTTTCTCCTGACACCTCAATCCCACAAATTTTCTTCATCTGCTGTTCTATGGTGGATGCTATTTAGTTTACTCACATCACCCGAAAGAGGACACAGTGCCATCTCTATTATGTAGTTTATAAACTTTTAGTCCTTTAGGGTAATGTATATAGAAGGAAATTATTATAGATATTAAACTAATGACCATTAAAAGTCTAGATTGGAGGGGCACCTGGGTGGCTCAGTCATTAGGTGGCTTCCTTCAGCTCAGGTCATGATCGCGAAGTCCCGGGTTCAAGCCCCACATCAGGCTTCCTGCTTAGCGGGAATCCTGCTTCTCCCTCTCTCACTCCCCCTGCTTGTGTTCCCTCTCTAGCTGTGTTTCGCTCTGTCAAACAAATAAATAAAATATTTTTGAAAGTCTAGACTGAAAATATGATGTTTTTAGAGATTTGAAACACCCTGATCTAACCCTTTTTCACCACTTTCTACATTATATTATCCAAACTTTCAAATTTGGGGCTTTTTTAACTGATTGCCTGAGAATAGGATGGACTAGAAGAGAAATTTTTATTTTCTAAAAGGAAGCATATTTACAGGATTATTAAATGGACAGTATAAGGGTGGGGGAATGGATGAGTCTGGTGATGGGTATCGAGGGCACGTATTGCATGGAGCACTGGGTGTGGGGCATAAACAATGAATCCTGGAACACTGGAAAAATAAAATAATGTAATGGGGGGGAAAAGGACAGTATAAGATATCCAAAAACAGTAATTTTGTTCATAACAATATATCAGAAAAGTTTTTTAAAGGTCTTTACAACAATATGCTAAACTCAAAGGCAATATCACAGATCTTTCAATTAAATACTAAGTCAAATATTACAACGCCAAGTCTCTTACTGGGTTTACTTTTTGATTAGGCAAAGTAACCTATATATAACCAATACTCCACCACAATAGTTAATAACCAAAAGGAATTTTGATTTTTTAAAAAGTTAATGAAACTTATAAATAACTGCAAAACATACCCATATGTTTTGTGTGTGTGTGTGTGTGTGTGTGCGTGCGTGCGTGCACATGCATGTGTGTAATCTTAACATTATTTTTCTAATTCTCAATGGGACACTCGCTCTAAGTAAAAAATGCCAATATATGGATATATCTTTCCCTACTGGGAAATCACTAATTTTGGTTATAATAAAGTAATCCTAAGTCTTATGTAAAAGTTCTGTACTAAACCTGCCTACTTCTCATTTGCACATGGGTAGAGCTCTAGGCTGAATGTGCTGTATCTTCTCATGCGATTCCTGCTAAGTCACAGCTCCTCAACCCCAGAACATAGCTTTACCTTCATAATGCTCAGTGCCCAAATTTTCAGGTAAGGGAGTGGCAGGTACATAATTTTGAGTGTGGCTATGAGGAGAGAAATGTCTGTAGTTGCCATTGACTAAAAAAAATGAAAATAATTTAAAAAAATACCTGCAATCCACTAAAAGATGGAACAAAACAGACTCCTTCAGAATCTTCTAAACTTTTGGCCATTTTTTCAGTCTCAGCAGCATCTGTGAAAAGATCTGCAAAAACAAAAACAAATATTTAAAATCTCTTAAAACAAAACAGAGGGGCTTGGGAAGGACAAACAAAATTATGTTATATGACTTGTGTTTACCTTCACCCCACATTTATTATGAGTACAGTGTGAAAGGATCAACACAAAGCCCAATCTGCTCTAGTATTATCTGGGCTCTTACACTGTACAAGTTTAGGGGCCTGTGGAAAGTTTCGAACAGCTCTGTATGCAGCACAACCTACTTTTTCCTTTAAAAACATGCAGGCTATTTATAAGGCACCTGGATGGGCTCATTCGGTTGAATGCCTGACTCTTGATTTCAGCTCAGGTCATGATCTCAGGGTCATGGGATCAAGCCCTGCATTGGGCTCCACGCTCACCGTGATCTGCTTAAAATTCTCTCTCCCTCTGCAACCCACCACCCATCCCCCCACATGCATGTTCTATGTCTCTGTCTCTCAAATAAACAGATAAATATTTAATAATAACTAAAGATAACTGGGCTATTTACAAATAAATTTTGTGTGGTTTTTTGGCATTGAAATAAATTATTCTCCTGAAGATAACACAATTCCTACTGAGTCAAATGAAAAACTAATCCATATAATGAGTTCAATAAGGGGCTACCAATAAGTAGATATACTAATAGCCAACCTTTAAGAAACAAACAAAAAATTAAGATCTAAATAATTTAGTATACTATTTTTACTGAAGTATATAACATACATATAGAAAACGGCACAAATCCCAAGTGTATAATGGGCATGAATTTTCAGAGTGAATATACTCTAGTAACCAACACCCGATCAAGATACAAACTTCTTTCCTTTAACACAATGCTTGTGAAAATTCATTCATGTTGTTAAAAGTACTTGCACTTTTTAACCACGTGCAATATTCCACTGTGTGACTACACACAATTCATAAAACTATTCTATGCTGATATGCATTTGGTTAGTTTGTAATTTCTGGCTAATAGAAATAGGCCACTTCAAACACTCATAGACATTCTTTTTGGTGAACATATGTATATGCTTCTGTTTGATATATGTGAAAGGATGGAACTGCTAGTCCTAAGGTCTACACATTTAGTACTAGCTTTAGAAGATACTGCCAGATCATCTTCCAAAGTGGTTACACCAAATTAAGGCTCCTGACAACAGTACGAAAATTCCAGTTATGCCATATTCTTGCCAATAATTGATACCGTGTATATTTTTCATTTTAGCTATTTTGGTGGTATTGCACAACAGTCTGATTTTGTTTTCTCTATTAACTAATGAAGTTGAAATTCATTGACCATTTGGATATCATTGCTTGTGAAGTGACTCCTAAAGAAGCACGTAGGACAGGTAACACAAATCAGATGATAAAGCTCAAAAATCAATCATAAAAACTGATGGCTTTGGGGGCACCTGGGTGGCTCAGTCATTAAGTGCCTGCCTTTAGCTCAGGTCATGATCCTGGAGTCCTGGGATCAAGCTCCACATTGGGCTCCCTGCTCAGCGGGAAGCCTGCTTCTCCATCTCTTACTCCCCCTGCTCGTGTTCCTTCTCTAGCTGTGTTTCTCTCTGTCAAATAAATAAATAAAATCTTCAAAAAAAAAAAACTGATGGCTTTGTACAACCCTAAGTAAATTGGCTTAATTTAATTGTATGTTTTTTTATTCTTATAATGAAAAATTGGTTAAAGACAAGAAATCTAAGGAACACCTATGTTAAAACTCAAGTTAATTAGGACTGTTCAATAGTAACTATAAATTGTATTCAAAATGAATTCTCAGATCCATTAGTCACATTTGTTTGGTCAAAATGTTCATATAACACATCAAAATATCTCTAGTACCTCAAAAACTAATATTAAAAAAATAACATTGGTTTTCGGGGCACCTGGGTAGCTCAGCTGGTTAAGCATCTGACTCTTGGTTTCAGCTCAGGTCATAATCTCAGGATTGTGAGATGGAGCCCCACATCAGGCTCTGGGCTCTGTGCTGACTGCAGAGTCTGCTTGAGATTCTCTTGCTCTCCCTCTGTTCCTTCTCCCCCTCACAGGCTCTTTCTCTCTTTCAAATAAATAAAATCTTTTTAAAAAAATGGTTTTGAAATCTGTATGTGTTAAAAAATTATGTCCAAAATTTGGAAAACATACAAGATGGCTAGTTTGAGGAAAGTTTTTGGCAGCAGGCAAAGAAATGGGAAGGAAAAAAAGGAATTTAGTTTATTTACATTCTTCGCTGGTTGTTCCATACTTGCTTAAAGAATTTCTCTAAATAATTATCCACTTAAACTGTTCTCAAATGAGCTTACTAATGGAAAATCTTTGACAGTAAGCAGATTTCACTCTGTCTCTCCCACTGAACAAAAGCTAAGGATCTTGGACGGAATGCATAGAAAAGCTATCTAAGAACTCAAAAAAATGAGGCTGGTCAGGGAGCTCTAAGTAACACCAAACCATCTGTGAGTTTCCTGTTTTTATTTTCTCCCATTATTTCCTGCTCTAGACTCAGGGACAGCCTAAAACCTGACACCTGGGTCTGTATACTGGGAGCAAATATGAAGAGTTTCTACAGAAGAACCCTCTCCTGCTGGTTTGAGGAGCAGGACTCAGGAGTCTTGACAGGACAGAAGGTGAAGAGATACTCTGGATTTTGCTTTTTGGATTTCTTTTCCATTCTACCTGAACAAAAGAGAAAAGAGAAAAGACAGTGAAGAGAGAGAGAATGAAAACAGAATTTCGGGGCGCCTGGGTGGCTCAGTTGGTTAAGCGAATGCCTTTGGCTCAGGTCATGATCCCGGAGACCTGGGATCGAGTCCCACATCGGGCTTCCTGCTCGGCAGGAAGCCTGCTTCTCCCTTTCTCACTCCCCCTGCTTGTGTTCCCTCTCTGGCTGTGTTTCTCTCTGTCAAAATAAATAAAATCTTAAAAAAAAAAAAAAAGAAAACAGAATTTCATGGATCTGTGAGACAATAAGAAATGGCCTAACATTTCTGTGATTTGAATCCCAGAAGAAAAAGATAAAAATGCATTCCAGAAAAACTATTTGAAGAAAAAAAAATGACTGTAAACATCCCACCGTGGATGAAAGATAAAAATCAATAGGTTCAAGAAGTTCAGAACATCACAACTGGATATGCACAAAGAAACTGATGCCTAGGCATATAATAATAAAACTGAAAATTAAAACCCGAAGGCAAAGAAAAAGTCTTAAAAGCAACCAGATTATATATTGGGGAACAAGCATTCAAATGACTGGAAGATTCTCATCAAAACTATGAGGGTCTAAAGGCAGTGGAACATCTTTTTTTTTTTTTTTTTTTAAAGATTTTATTTATTTTTTTGACAGAGAGAGAGAGAGAGCGATCACAAGTAGGCAGAGAGGAGGAAGCAGGCTCTCTGCTCAGCAGGGATGCAGGCCTCAACCCCAGGACCTTGAGATCATGACCTGAGCCAAAGGCAGAGGCTTTAACCCACTGAGCCACCCAGGTGGCCGTGGAACATCTTTTTAAGTACTAAAAGAAAAGAAATGTCAACCTAGAATTCTATTTTATTTTATTTTATTTATTCATTCATTCATTCATCTGAAGGCAGATGCTTAACCCACTGAGCCACCCAGGTGCCCCTCAACCTAGAATTCTATATCCTAGTAAAAATATCCGTCAGAAATAAAGACAGTCTCTGATGAAGGAGAATTAAGCGAATTTGTTGTTAACATAGTATAAAAGAAATGTTAATCTATATGTAAAAAACCAAAAAAAGAACCTTGACCTAAACTTCATACTTTATATGAAAATTAATTCAAAATTGTTATACATCTAAATATAAAACATAATTATAAAACTTGTTGAAAAAACTATGGGAGAAAAATCTGTGTGACTCTGGTTTGGCCAAGAGTCCTTAGATATGCTATCCAAAGCATAATCCACAAAACATAAAAACAATGATAAATTAAACTTTACCAATTTAAAAACTTTTACTCTGCAAAGGACATCACTAAAAAATGAAAACACATGCTACAATCTAGAAGAAAATATTTGCAAATCATATATTCCAAAAAGAACCTATATTCCAAACCAAAAAAGAACTCTCAAAACAGCAAGAAAACCCAATAAAAACTGCACAGAAGATGTGAACAGATACTTTATCAAGGAAAATATATAGATGGCAAAAAAAGCACATGAAAAAGTGTTTGATATCATTAACTATTAGAGAAATGCAAATCAAAAACAGAGTAAGATAACATTGCACACCTAGTCTAAAGGCTAAAACTAAAAAAACAAAAAACCAAAAATGACAATACCAAATCTGTAACAATATAAACACACACACATTGTTGGGGCGCCTGGGTGGCTCAGTTGGTTAAGCGACTGCCTTCAGCTCAGGTCATGATCTCGGAGATCCGGGATCGAGTCCCACATCGGGCTCCCTGCTCGGCGGGAAGCCTGCTTCTCCCTCTCTCACTCCCTCTGCTTGTGTTCCCTCTCTCGCTTCGTTTCTCTCTGTCAAATAAATAAATAAAATCTTTAAAAAAA
>PITA01026343.1:0-22768 GCA_004023965.1 Spilogale gracilis
GGCCGAGGGGGCCGGGGGGCCGGAGGGGCCGGAGGGGGCCGGGGGGCCGGAGGGGGCCGGAGGGGGCCGGGGGGGCCGGAGGGGGCCGGGGGGGCGGGGGGGGGAACGCAGCCCTTGTGCGCAGCTTCGCGCTCGGGGAGCACTTCGTCTCCCCATCACAGGCCCGCTACCACGACCCGAGTCGCCGGCACCCGAGGGGCGAGTCAGCCTGGGGCGTGCGGCCGGCCGGGGCGGCGAGGGGGCGCTTTCCGGGCGCGGGTGCCGGGCGGCCCACCGCAGCAGCCCCCGAGCCCCGAGCCCAACACCGACACCCCCGGCCCGCGGCGCCCACCGCAGCGCAGAGGAAGCACCAACTAGTTCCGGGGACCAGCTTTCCCGGCGCTCGGCGCGGCTCCTGCCCGGAGGGGGCGGCGCGTCGCCCGGGGGAGGGGACAGTCGCGCGGCCCGCAGCTGGCCGCGCCCCCGGGAGAACCCCGCCGAGAGGTCCCCCGAGCGCTCCGGGCAGGGGCGGCGCGCACTCACCTCGCGGCGGGGCGGCCTCGGCCTCGGGCTCCGGGGAGCCGCCGGGGGCCAGCAGCGCGGCGCTCAGCACCGACACGGCCAGCAGCAGCGCGACCCGCGCCCAGCCCCGCGCCCCGCTCATGCCGCCGGACGCCGCTCCTCCTACTCCGCCGCCGCCGCCGCCGCCGCGCTCCCGGGCCCCGCGCTCCTCCGCCGCGCACGGCCGCGCGCCCGTCCTCGCCTCCCTCCCCGCTGCCGTCATCGCCGCCGCCCGACTCCGGGGCGGGGCAGAGCGGGGACCGGGGGCGGGGCGGCTGGGGGGGCGGGGCAGAGCGGGGGCCGGGGGCGGGGCGGCTGGGGGGCGGGAGTCGGGGGCGGGGCGGCTGGGGGGGCGGGGGCGGGGCGGCTCTGGGGGGGTGTCGGGGGGGTCTGCCCAGCCGTGGGGCGGAGCCGGGAGCCCCACGCGCTGGGGCACACGCACCTGCTAAGGAGCTGAGAGGCTCCCGGGTCTGCGGCCACAACCGTGAGCAACATTCTGCTGGGTTCCTGGGGCCGTACATTCCCCATACAAAGGGGCGTTAGTGCCCTCTGCCCCCAGTTCTGGGAATGCCGTGGTAAGCGAGCCAGGCCGAATCCCAGCCCCCGAGGCGTCCACCGTCCAGAGGGACAGAAGCGCCTCCAAAGCCACCGGGGGTACCACCACCCTGAAGCTCTTCGTCAAGCTCTGATGCAAAGTTGGAGGCGTGCGGCGGGCACGATGACCCCACAGTTGCACTCCTATATACCCGGGGAAACTGCCCTACGTGTGACACGTTCGCTAATGCTTGAAGCAGAACGCTCGAGAATTTCAAAAACCTGTAAACACTTTTGTAATAACTTATATGCAAAGTGTAAAGCCAAGAAAAACACTGCTTATGTTCTGTAGATATATATGCATATGTAATAAAAGTATAGAGACGGATATATGGAAAGATAAACACTAAATTCAAGTAATGGTTGGGAGTAGGGAGGGAGCAAAATGTCATCCCACTAGACTTGGGCTGGCAATGTTTCACGCTTAACTAGGGTGATAGGCATATGGGTGATCCCTATACTACTTTTTTTTTAAGATTTTGTTTGTCAGAGAGAGAGAGAGATCACAAGCAGGGGGAGCAGCAGGCAGAGGGAGAGGGAGCGAGGAGCCCAAAGCAGTTATAGATCCCAGGACCCTGGGATCATGACCTGAGCCAAAGGTTTCAATGACTGAGCCACCCAGCCGCCCCCCCATATAATTTTTTGTACTTTTCTGTATGTGTGAATCACCTGGCAATTTTTTCTTAAAGCTACAACACAGTATAATGATCCTATGTTGGTAGAAGAATAAGACGTTAACATAGCATTTGACAGAAGCACCTAAGCTACTCAGGAAGACTCCCAAGAAGACTGACATTTAAACCAAGTTTGAGGGATGTTACCAGGACAAGGAAGGAAGTGTTCCTAAAAGAAAGAACAGCCTTTGTAGGGGCACCTGCCCCGCATCGGGCTCCCTGATCAGCGGGAAGCCTGCTTCTCCCTCTGCCCCTCCCCTCCTCCAGTTGTTCTCTCTCTTGCAAAAATAAATAAATAAATATAAATTTTATGCATATATGTTTGTTTGTCTGTTTTAAGTGATTGAGTTTGGCTTCTTCCTAAGGACTATAGCAAGCTGTTGATGAGTCGTAAGGTGGACAATGACCTTCAGAGAATAATGGTCATGTACTGTCTCACAAAGGCCAGTCACATTATTATTTTAAGGTTTTATTTATTTATTTGACAGAGAGAGAGACAGCAAGTGAGGGCACACACGCAGGGGGAGTGGGAGAGGGAGAAGCAGGCTCCAGAGCCTAATGTGGGGCTGGATGCCAGGACCTTGAGATCATGACCTGAGCTGAAGGCAGCTGCTTAATGACTGAGCCACCCAGATGCCCGTCGGTCACATTACTGTTCCCAGAGAAAACAAGCCTCTATGCTTGAAAGTCAGGAAGAAGTTGAGTCACGCCCCTTCCTTCTTTGCCCCACAGCTGGTTGAGAATCTCGGGACTCGAGGGACAGTGGTGTCTGGGCATCTGGCAAGACCACTGCCACCAAGCTGGCTACTGTCCAGCAGCCCAGAATGGGCCAGAGGGGCCGCTGGGGAGATGTGTTCTCCTCTCCTCTCTCCCTGAGGACAGCTCTTTCAGCTGTGTCCCCCGTGGCCAAGAGAGTCTGGAGCTCCTGCCCTAGAGCAGTGCTTGGCTGTCTCCCTGGAGCACCCTTCTACCACATACCTACGGGCTCCCTCCCTCTTGTCACTCAGGTCTCAGCTCAACTGTTGGCTTTTCAAGGAGGCTTTCCCCGTTACCCGTAACTAAAGCTAAAACACCCTCTACCCCTGTATCTCACTGTATCTGCTTTGTTTTCTTCATTGTACTCATCTCCACCTGACATTACAGTGTGTGTTTGTTTATCTGTTTCTCTGGCACTAGAATGGAAGCTCCAGGAAGGCAAGGAGTCTGTCCTGAGGGCAAGAACCTTCTCTGTTTGGCTATGATGCACTAATGAACAGCCCCCAGAGCTCCTGGCTTATCTCAGTGGAAGCTGACTTCTTGCTCACATTGACGCCCAGTGCCTCATTCCACAGGAGCTACTACGGCTCCCTCGGCAGCGCGAAGACATGCAGCAAATCCTACACCGGCTCTTAAAGCTCCTTCCCTAAAGATCTGCCTGTGACTTGCATTCCCGTTGTACTGTCCAAAGCAAGTCATATGGCCACAGGCAGTGGACCTGTGCAGGGAAAAAACAAAACAACACTGGAGGAAAGTCAATACCCATTCACCTCTCAGCAAACTAGGAACAGAAAGGAATTTCTTCAATCTGATAAAGGGTATCCATGAAAAACTTAGTACTAACTAACGTGACACTTGGAGAAATGCTTTCCTCTTAGGATCAGGAACAAGGCAAGACCGTCTGCCCTCACCATTTCTACTTGACTTTGCCCTGGAGGTCCTATTCAGTGCAGTAAGGCAAGAAAATGAAATTAAAAGATTACAGAATATATTTACTCAGAGATGGCATGATTGTATATGTGGAAAATCTTAAGGAATCTACCAAAAAAAAGCTACTGGAAATCCTAAGTGACTTTAGGAAGGTCACAGCATGCTATTTTTCTATTCCAGACATAAACAATAGAACTTGACATTTTTAAATAGCATTTACAATAGAGTTTATTAAATGAATGTATAGCAGCAAATTTAATAAAACAAGATCTGAACATAGAAAACTATAAAACATTGATGAGGAAAGTTAGAGAAGACCTAACTAGTTTGAGAGAAATACCATCTTCATACATTAAAAGAATCATTACTTTAAGATGCCAATTTGCTCCAAATCAATCAATCCCAATCAAAATTCCAGCAGGTTATTTGGGGTTTTTCTATTTTCTTTTTCTTTTTTTTTTCTTTTTCTTTCTTTCTTTCTTTCTTTTTTTTTTCTTTTTGTATATGTGAAGAAATTGAAAATGATTCCAAGACATATACGGAAATGCCAAGGGCCTAGAATAGCCAGAATTATTCTGAAAAAGAACAAAGTTGCAGGAAATGCATTAGCTGATTTCAAGATTTATTATAAAGCTCTAGTAATCAATATAGTGTGTTTTGGGGACACCTGGGTGACTCAACAGGTTAAGCGTGTGCCTTCAGCTCAGATCATGACCCCAGAGTCCTGGGATGGAGCCTCGCAGCGGGCTCTCTGCTCAGCAGGGAACCTGCTTCTCCCTCTGCCTCGGCCTGCCCCGTTTGTGCTCTCTCTCTCTCTCCCTCTCGCTCTCTATGACAAATAGACAAATAAAACCTTTTTTTAAATATTTATTTATTTGACAGAGAGAAACACAGCTAGAGAGGGAACACAAGCAGGGGAAGTGAGAGAGGGAGAAGCAGGCTTCCCGCTGAGCAGGCGCGTTTATGACGGCCTCGATCCCAGGACCCTGGGACCATGACCTGAGATGAAGGCACACACTTAACGACTGAGCTACCCAGGTGCCCCTAAAAAAATAAAATCTTAACAAAAAGGGGGGGATAGTGTGTTTATGATGTAAGGATAATACAGATTAGCGGAATAGGATAGGGAGCCTAGATATAAACACACACAACTGGGTTTTCACTTTGTTGCCAAAGGAATTTAATAGGGGAAAGGATATTCTTTTCAACAAATAATGCTACAATTAAATGATTCACTTTGACCCTTACTCATACCACCTACCAAAACAAAACAAAACAACCCACAAAACAAACAAATAGATTAAAGACCTAAACATAAAAACTGAAACTATAGGGTGCCTGGTTGGCTTAGTGGGTTAAAGCCTCTGCCTTCGGCTCAGGTCATGATCTCAGGGTCCTGGGATCTCTGCTCAGCAGGGAGCCTGCTTCCTCCTCCTCTCTGCCTGCTTCTCTGCCTACTTGTCATCTCTCTCTCTGTCAAATAAATAAATAAAAAATCTTAAAAAAAAAACCCTGAAACTATAAGACTTTTGGAAGAAAATATAAGAGAAAATATTTATGGCCATGGATTGGGCAAAGATTTGTTTTTCTTTTCTTTTTTCCCCCCTCTGTATAGTGTTTATTAAAAGAAGAATCAGTTAGGTATTGGGTGAAAGATTTCTTAAATAGTACACAAACCATTTTTTAAAAATTAAAAACTGTAAAAAAGAAAAAAACTAATGACACTGTTAAGAAAAAGGAAAGGAGAGGCACCTGGGTAGTTCAGTTGGTTAAGCATCTTCCTTCGACTCAGGTCAAGATCCCAGGTCCTGGGATGGAGCCCTGCATCCAGCGCCCTGCTTATCAGGGCGTCTGAGGCCGCTTCTCCCTCTGCTCCTCACCCCTCTCCCCGCTGGTGCATGCTGTGTGTCTCTCTCTGTCTCAAATAATAAATAAAATCTTTAAAAAAAAAAAAAAAAAAAAGGAAAGCCACTGACTGTGAGAAGAGATTTGGAAAACATATTTGATAAGAGGCTCTTAATTCCAGACTATGTAATGAACATTTATAATTCAGAAATAAGCAAACGACTATTTTAAAATGGGCAAAAGGGACACCTGGGTAGTTTAGTCAGTTTAGCATCTGCCTTCGGCTCAGGTCATGATCGCACCCAGCATCAGGGAGTCTGCTTTTCCCTCTGCCGCTTCCTCCGCCCCTCCCCCGAACTCCTGACTTCTCTCTCAAGTAAATAAAATCTTGAAAGAAATTTAAATCTTTAAATAAAAGGTATATACTATATTGTCTGGTTCCATTTATATGAAACTCTGGAAAAGAAATTCTAACCTTGGGGCACCTGCGTGGCTCAGACATTGGGCCTCTGCCTTCCACTCAGGTCATGATCCCTGGGTCCTGGGATCGAGCCCCGCATCGGGCTCGCCTGCTTCTCCCTCCCTCGCTCCCCCTGCTTGTGTTCCCTCTCTCACTGTGTGTCTCTCTGCTCTCTGTCAGATAAGTAAATAAAATCTTAAAAGAGAGAGAGAGAGTTCAAGAAGGTCAGTCTAGCTTCCAGGTCCTCAGGGCCGGATAACAGGGGCTTCAGGGCCGGGGTAGCTGCAAAGAGCAGACTTCAGTGAGCGGAGGAGTCAAAGGGATGTAAAACACAGGCATTTTAATACAGTGGTACTGGGACACTAGGTAGCCAAATACGAGAGACAAAAGGCTTTACACCATAGACAAAAAAACAGATCAAGGATCTTAATGTTAAAGCAAAAATTATGAAACTTTCAGAAGAAAACATAGGGATATGTTTTTATGAACTTGGATTTGGTCATGGATTCTTGGGTCAACAAAAGCATAAGCAACAAAAGAAAAATACAGATAATTGGACTTCACCAAAATTTAAAGCTTTCGTGTTTCAAAAGACACTTTCAGGGGCCTGGGTAGCTCAGTCAGTTAAGCATCTGCCTTTGGCTCAGGTCGGGATCCTGGGATCTAGCCCCACACAGCGAGTCTGCTTCTCCTTCTCCCTTTGCCCCTCCCCACTGCTGATGCTCACTGTCAAATAAATAAATAAAATCTTTTTAAAAAGACACTTTCAGGACGCCTCAGTGGATCATTCACTTAAGCCTCTGCCTTCAGCTCAGGTCATGATCTCTGGGTCCTGGGATTGAGCCCCACATTGGGCTCCCTACTTTCAAAGAAATGAAAAAGGCAACTAATTAAATGTGAGAAAATATTTGCAAGTAATATATCTGACAAAGGACTTGTGTACAAAATCTATAAAGTACTACAACTCGGGCACCTGGGTGTTGACAAAGATGTGGAGAAAGACAAAATATATTGAAAATAATCTAAATTCCAATCATAGAAGAAACTGCAGAAGAAATGAAGATGATTTACATTTTGATATGGATTTATATGACACAGATGGCAATAAACTGATTAATATAACGATATTTAATCAGTTTGAAAGATGAAATTCTGACCAACTTTTGACTTTCAGCATTTTACAAAAAACAAAAACAAAAACAAAAACAACAAAAAACCCAACCCAACACTGCTAAATCCTAATGAGGAAATTGGAATAGCTTGTAGAAAATACACAAAATTTATACATGGACAGTATGGATTGTCTATGATATTCAAATGATTATAAAGCTTTCATCCAGAGTTTACTTATAATAAAGTTCCAAGTAGCATATGTGAGAACGAAATGAAGCCTGAACACCAAAATGAATTTGAAGCGTCACAGTATAATTAGTGGGAATTATTTAGAAGAGACTACCTAATAGACAACTGAGCCAGAAAAGCAAAATGGAAAATGTGGGTGGGCTGGCCAGGACACGTGTCCTCTTGACTCGAGGCGTTTCTGGTAGAGCCAGCTGTCTCAGCAGGGCGTAAGCCTGTTCCGGGGGTACAGTTTCTCTCGAGGAAACCGCCCAGTGTCCCGAGGGCTGTCACAGCTGTAGGGCACACTGCAGGCGTGGCAGGGGAGGCCGTGGTGGAGTGCGGCGGAGTGGAAAATGTGCGCCGAGGCATCTTACCATGCTTTCCATAGACTTTCAGGCAATCCCTCCACTCTCATGATTGAATCTTACCCCCAACACACCTTACCATCTGGGGTTCCCATTAAGCTCTTTAGTTGCTTTTCCTAGAAATTGTCTTTTTTTCCTGTGGAGCAGAGTGGTGAAATCCAGACTATACATCAGGTTTATGAAGGCAATCTGGAGTCTAAGTCTTATGTATAGAAACTTTCAACCAATTCTTGTGGCTTTCAGC
Source organism: Spilogale gracilis (assembly GCA_004023965.1). Classification (NCBI taxonomy): domain Eukaryota; kingdom Metazoa; phylum Chordata; class Mammalia; order Carnivora; family Mephitidae; genus Spilogale; species Spilogale gracilis. Next base: position 7,750 of record PITA01026343.1, read on the forward strand.
TCATTCCTTACTCTTACCTTCTAATCAACTTGGCCTCCAATTTTAGAGCCTTTCCAGAATTCTGAGACACAAATGGTCTTGCTTCATGTTTGGCCTTCTGCAGGTTATACCTGTCTATTTCTTTACTGTCACTCTAACTTGGTTTCAGAAGGAAGCAGAAATAAGTACGTGTGATCCATCTATGGTTAAACACAGGATAAACGTGATAAAAACCAATGGTATACTTTTTTCTTTTTTAAGATTTTATTTATTTATTTGACAGAGAGAAACACAGCCAGAGAGGGAACACAAACAAGGGGAGTGAGAGAGGGAGAAGCAGGCTTCCCGCCGAGCAGGGAGCCCGATGCGGGGCTCGATCCCCGGGACTCCGGGATCATGACCTGAGCCGAAGGCAGTCGGTTAACCAACTGAGCCACCCAGGCGCCCCTAAGATTTTATTTTTAAGTGATCTGTACACCCGATGTGGAGCTCGAACGCACAACCCCAAGATCAAGAGTTGCATGCTCTAATAACTGAGCCAGCCAGGCACCCTCAATGGTCTGTTTTTTGTTTTTAAGATTTTATTTATTTGAAATGGAGAGAGGAGAGTGCAAATGGCAGGGAGAGGGAGGGACAAGCAGACTCCCTGCTGAGCCCAGAGCCAATGTGTAGCTTAATCCCAGGACCCTGAGATCATGATCTGAACCCCAATCAAGAGTCACTTAGCCAACTGAGCCACCCAGGCGCCCCTAAAGTAAGAAAGAACACAGCTATGCCCCACCTGGAAATTTTAAATGAAAATCTGCAAGGAAAAAATAAATTTATTTGGTTTTACAGGAATATACCATTGTTTAATGTGAGCTATACACACATACTATATGCCTGTGTTTTATGATCCATGTAATATATGGTCACTTTACATGACTGAATTATATTAACCTAGTAGTGATGGAGTGAATTCTGACATAAATCTGCAAATACTAGTCCTTAAATAATCCAAATAGTCCTGGGAAAAAAAATTATGAATTCCCTAGTGGAGGGACCTGATGAAAGCCTTATAAAAGCCTAAACTGCTTACTTTGACAACAAAATGAGTAAAAATTAACCCTCAAGGGCGCCTGGGTGGCTCAGTGGGTTAAAGCCTCTGCCTTCGGCTCAGGTCATGATCAGGGTCCTGGGATCGAGGCCCGCGTCCGGCTCCCTGCGCAGGGAGCCTGCTTCCTCCTCTCTCTCTGCCTGCCTCTCTGCCTACTTGTGATCTCTCTCTCTGTGTCAAATAAATAAATAAAATCTTTAAAAAATTTTTTTCTAAAAAAAAACCCTCAAAAATGTACTCAGAAGAAAATTCTAACAGTTTGATTTTTGACAATTTATGATGACTTCCGTCAGTTTCTAAGAACCCATTCAAAAGGTTAATAACGTGGGCGCCTGGGTGGCTCAGTTGGTTAAGCGTCTGCCTTCGGCTCAGGTCATGATCCCGGAGACCCGGGATCGAGCCCCACATCGGGCTCCCTGCTCGGCGGGAAGCCTGCTTCTCCCTCTCTCACTCCCCCTGCTTGTGTTCCCTCTCTGGCTGTGTTTCTCTCTGTCAAATAAATGAATAAAATCTTTAAGAAAAAAAAAAAAAAGAGTCGACCTTCGGCTCAGGTCATGACCTTAGAATCCAGAACCAAGCCCCAGGGCTCTCTGCTTACGGAGGGGCCTGCCCTCCCCTCCTTCCATGCTCTCTTTCTCTCTCAAATACATAACTAAAATCTTAAAAAAAAAAAAAAAAAAAAGGTTAATAACAGGGGCATCTGGGGGGCTCAGTCGTTAAGTTGCTGCCTTCAGCTCGGGTCATGATCCCGGAGTCCAGGGACTGAGCCCCTCAGTGGGCTCCCCGCTTAGAAGCCTGCTTCTCCCTCTCCTCCTGCTTGTGTTCCCTCTCTCGTTGTCTCTCTCTGTGAGGCTGTTAACAACTGTCAGTCTAAAGAAAAAAAAGGAGTTCTAGAACACAGTCCCGCATAAGCTACAGTTTATGTGTTACACATACAGTTTTTTACCCTTTAAGGGAAAAAATAAGCCCAAGGTGAAGGGTTTATTGCGAACTTCGCAGTCGAGGTCCAGACTTCCTGTCCTCTTCAGCTGCCTATTTCCAAGTTCCCGAATCCAACCTTGGGAACGATCCTGCCGCCCGTAGCCACCCGGCGGCTACAAGAACTTCTGGTCGTCAGAGCTGCCTCGAGGAACCTCGAGGGTCAGAGGTGATCCTGGCGCCCGAGAACACCCTCGAGGGGCTCTCCACAGTCCCAGACTAGTCCTGTCCATTCACGACAGAAGCGAACAACAAAAAGTCTGCAAAAACACTGTGCTGTTCTCATAGGCACTAGGTCCTTTTCAGAGGTAAAAGTGAGTACTGAACCTCATTCCTGGGAGATACTCCATAATCAATCACATGCACTTGGGAGTGAATTAAGCAGATTTTCTTTCCAGAGGAGTTAACTCCAGGTAGCAAAACTCTGGCTCATAAATAAAAGCATTACACTTGGACGCGATGCTCCTGCTGCCTTCCTTTCTCAGAGTCCGATTCCAAACTACATCGTCGCGCTCCAAAACATCCAAGTTATTTCCTTCATTTTTGTCCACCCTCACAAAAGGTTACAAAGGGGTAGGAAAGCATGGTTTCACGTTTTGAATTACCCTTAAATGATCCAAACTCAGGTAAGAATAGTGCTTACTGAAATGGAGTAATGCTTATCTTTAAAACAAAGGGGGCGTATAGAGAGGCCCTTCTGCAGGGAGCTGCAGGAGATGAGCGTCCCGCCCCGCTCCCAGCGGCACGTGTCTCCTTTGGAAAAGCTCCTTGCTCTGCCTCTTCTGAATCAACAATCACTGGCCCCCAGAGGCTGGGGGTGTCTGGAGCATCACATGAGATAATGAGAAGGCCCATTTTTTTTAACATTTGGAATAGGTAAGCAGGGAGAGAGCACCGAATCCTCGGCTCGGCTTTGGGAATGGCTCACCTCACTGACCTCCTCTCCTGATCACGCTTCCGGGGAGTGCCAGGCAGCAAGCTAACTGGGCAATGAACCCCCTCTAGACTTTAGCCAGGCTTGCCCTTGGGATTTCAGTTCTTTGGGTACCGGATTACTCTGAGCACAGGCTGATGACCGAACCCTCCAGGCCTGGCACCGGCGGGCAGCCGAGAGAACAGCACCATGAGGAGACTGCTCTCACCGACTCTCTCACCTTAGAAGTCAGCCGGGGCCACACGGTGAATCAGAGGCAGGGCTAGGGTTCGAACCCAGGTCTTCTGGCCCTAACAGTGTCTCTTCCCCCACACCACACTGTTTATTTTAGCTCTGTATTTCAAAACAAATCTAAAACAAGTTTAAACTGATGGTTTTGCTCCAATGCAAAGTCCAAAAACTAAGAAAAACCGTCAAACAAAATTTACATCCTGAAGGGGGTAATACAACCAACAACTCTACACAACCACCACCACCATCAAGTGAAAAGAGTCGGAATGGATTCACAACCTTGGCACAGAGGTGGGTCCCCCCCAGCTTTATTGAGCTATAAATTTGCATACCATAAAATTGTCCTTTTACACAATTCAGTTACTTAATATATTCAGAGTTCTACAACCATCATTATAGAATCTCAAAACATTTTCATGACCCCAAAAAGAGACTTTGTACTCATTAGCAAGTACTCCCCATCCGTCCCCCGACCCTCTGCCAGCCCCTGGCGACACCATTAATTTACTTCCATTTGTATGCACCTGTCCGTTTGGATATTTCATACAAGTGGAAACATACAACATGTGGTCTTTTGTGACTGGTTTCTTTCCGTTAGAATGTGTCCAAGGTTCATCCACGTTGGAGCAGGCATCAGTACCGCACTCCTCTCTATGGCTGAGTAATCCCCAGTGTGTGGATATAAGACATTTTCTTTATCCATTCACCAGTGGATGAACATTTGGGTTATTTCCATCGTTCGTCTATTATGAATGTTGCTACGAATGCTCATATACGAGATTTTTTGTAGTCACGTCTTTAATTGTCTCGGGTAAATACTGGAGTGGAATGGCTGGGTTATGGCAACTCTATCCTAACTTTCTGAGGAACTGCCAAACTGGTCTCCTAAGCAGCTGCCCCGTATTTCGGCCAGAGTGTTCCAACTCTCCTCGGTGACACGCCTTATTGGCCACCCTCTTGATTCGGCCATCCTGACTGGCTGTGACAGTTGACCTACTCTAGGGAAGCATAGTCTCTGATCAACCGCATGACCCAACCAGCCCCACAGGTGGTAGAGTAGGGCGTGACACTAATGACACTGCCCTATCCTACTGCTTGTGGTACCCTCCCTGACAGTGGGTTAAGGGTGGTGGCTCTCAAAATGTAGCCTCAAGACCAGCGGCACCAGTTAGAAATGCAAAGTCTCAGACTCTGCCCAGACCTTCTGTGTCAGAGACCTGGGGTGGGACCCCGCTCCTGACCCTGGTGATTCTAACACCTGCTCAAGTCCAAGGGAAGCCAGTGTCTGGTGCAGGGACTCTCTGTCCCTCAATGTCAGCTTTAACCCCCACAGTTAGTGGTGATTAATACACACCAAATCCACCACCCTCTGCAAAGGAGGAGGACAGTGACCGAGAAAGAACTTTCCGAAGGATTCCATCACACCAACTCAAGCGGGGGGTTTGACACTTTCCAGTGATGAGTGATACTGTTGATATAAATTGTTCACAATAATCAATAGTGGACACAGAAAACCTAACTGGAAGGTAAATAAGAATTTCATAAGCACCATCCAAGGCAGCAACAGGGATATAATTTCCCTCATTCTTGCTGTCCTAAATATTCCTTGTCCGTTCAAAACTTCAAAGAGCATGTTATCGTAGTTCTTTAGGTTTCTGGAAAGAGGATGGCATAAGAACTTCACATTCATTAAAATAATCATTTAAACAATCATTTAAAATACTAAAGACAGCCTCATCAACACCATGTGAAACATCGCAAATACTCCAGTGACCCCGGTCATGTCGATTACCACCTACAAACAGGAGGAAAACAATTCTTTGGAAAAGTACTGCATGTTTCTTTCATATCCTGCCATTTAGAAATCTTTTCTATATATACTTCTTACAAGCCTCCAGATTCAGTAATTAGGGCAAGGGAAGCCTCTTTGCGGCTAATTTTGGTTACTTCCTTCAGCTACGGCCAGATTCAGTGCTTCTCTGTGTGCAGCAGGGAGCGATCGGCATGAGGGAGGGGCCGGACTTCAGCAGACCCAGCATGCCTTCGGCCACTTCCCCCGGTCCCTGGGGTGCACGTGGCTGCAGCGGAAGGACCCCACAGCTGAGCAGCAAAAAACTCCCCGTCACAGCAAGAAAAAACTCCCCGTCACAGCAAGAAAAAACTCCCCGTCACGGCAAGAATTGCGGCGACCCTTTGGTGTGTTCCTCAAGACCCATCGTTCACGGACAGGGCTGCCTTCTAGAGCATCTCTCTTGTCTGGGACGCCACGGTATCTCTGAGCAAATTCAAAACCTTCTTGTAAGTGCCCAGAATCTCGTGCGCCGTGGGCCGTCTTGCAGGAGTCTGGCTCTTACAGGCTTTATGGATGTCAAACAAATGAAACCGGACCATATCGCTCCCTTCGACATGCCCCAGCAGGAAGCTAGAGATGTCAGGGATCTTCCAGATGTCGATTTTCTCATCATAGGGGGGCATGAGGTCATCGTCAAAAGGGGTGTCTTCCCCGTAGGGCCACAGCTGCTCTGGAGCCACGAAGTCCCCGTGCAGCTCCCGGTGGCCACACTTCACCAGCGTCCCGGAGCTGCGGTTCACCAGGGGCAAGGCGTCCAGGTCGTTGAGCACGAGGCTGAGGTTACTGGTCAGCAGGTACTGCGACAGCGTCTTAGGCAGGTCGCTGGAGTCGCACATGACCCGCGTGCCCAGGGGGCTGCGGTGCAAGTAGTCGATGATGCCCACGTAGTCCACGGCCAGCTGCAGCCGGCGCCGCCACGTGTTCTCGCTGCGGTACCGGGAAAGGCTCAGCGCGGCGTCCAGATTGCTCAGGGAGCCCAGCGGGTGGTACTCGGTGAGGATGGCGTCGTCCTCCTCACAGTAGCCCAGCAGGGTGACCACGTGCCCGCTCTGCAGCCCTTTGAGCATCTGCAGCCCGTGCCGGAAATCCTCTCCCATCTCCGGGCGGGCGAGCCGGGACAGCGCCACTTTGCGCCCCTTCCACTCGGACAGGAAGACCTGAAACAAAGCGCAGGGAGCTTCAAGCCCCCGCAGCCCCGAGCGCCGCGAGCCCGAGACCCTGCCCGAGACCCTGCCCGACGGCCGCGCGCCCGCCACGGTGCACAGAAGGCAGAAGCCGGGCAGACACGGCCCGGCCCCGAGACGCTGCGCTGATGGGCACCCAGCGCGGAGGCCTGGCAGGCCCGGAGGACGCGGCTGAGGGTGCTGGAGGCCCCCGGGGGATGCGGAGAGTGGCAGGTGCATCCCCGAGGGGCCCACGGGTCCAGGCGCGGGGCGGCGGTCGGACGCAAGGGGAGCCGCCGGCCTGTCACACCTCACACCACCACCTGCTCAGCTTTCGGGGCGCACAGTAAACCACAAACGGGAGTCCTTCTAAGTCAGGACGAGCTCGACGCGGGGTGTGGTTCTGTGTTCCCTCAGCTGTAGGAGCAGAAGCCCAAACGCCCCGCAGACTCGAGACCCGCCCCTCCTGAGCGCCCAACGGGGCTGCCTGGGGCTCCCCATTCCCGCTAGCTGGTTAAGGCCTGCGGGAAGGACTGCAATGAGAACGCTGATCTTCTGCTTAATCTCCAAAGAGCAGGCGGAAGACTGCAGAGAGAAGCAGGCTCAGAAGCGGGGGCGGAGGGTTGGGGGGCTGGGGGGCGCCCCGGGCTGACACTGCGCTCCCGCCCATTCTCTCTGCTGCTACTTCCTCGCTGTTAAAACACAGCCTACGGTTTCCAAAACCAGTCTGGGGTATTTATAAGTGCCTGTGACATCAAATCTAAAATCTACCAAGGCAGTAATCTGAAAGTGATAAAAAAAAACTCTAAGAAAAAACTCTGGCACAGTTATCAAAGCATAACTTGCAACTTACCCATCCATCAAAAAACCGAAGGCAGGAACGGCAGGACCACTGAAAAGAGCACAACGTGCTGGGCAAAAGTGCATCTACGGACAGCGCTGTCACAGGTAACAGCAATGTCACAGCGAAAAAGACGGAAAATTTATGTTATTGTTCTAACTGCATAAAACAAGACAAAATTACACGGAGATCAAAGGAAATAGGCTAATGTTGCTCTTCATATGGTAAGATTCTAGGTGATTTTTCTCTTTATGACTTCCAGTATTTTCCAACATTTCTAAAATGAATGTATATGATTTGCACATTTAAAAACATTTTCTTTCAAATTATTTTTATTTATTTATCTATTTATCTATTTATTTTTAAAGATTTTATTTATTTGACAGAGAGAAACACAGCCAGAGAGGGAATGCAAGCAGGGGGAGTGAGAGAGAGAGGAGCAGGCTTCCCGCCGAGCAGGGAATCCGATGCGGAACTCGATCCCGGGTCTTCGGGATCATGACCTGAGCTGAAGGCAGTCGCCCAACCAACTGAGCCACCCAGGCGCCCCTCATTTATTTATTTTAACAGAGAGAGATCACAAGTAGGCAGAGAGGCAGCAGAGAGAGCAGAGGAAACAGGCTCCCTGCTGAGAAGAGAGCCCGATGTGGGCCTTGATCCCAGGACCCTGAGACTATGACCTGAGCCAAAGCAAAGGCTTAACCCACTGAGCCACCAGGTGCCCTAAAAACACTTTTTAAAATCTTAAAAATATATCAAATGGAGGTAAGTTAAAGACCTGTGAAGATTCCTTTGGGATCTGACAGGAGAAATTCATTAACAGAAAAATTCAGGTACTCACAACTGACCTTTAATATTTAAAAGAGAAATCTTTCAAGACCTTTTCAAAAACCCAAAATTGAGAAAATTCACTGTGGACTATGGAGCATAATTTCTTCTTTAAAAACATTTTTTTTAAAGTTTATTCATTTATTTGAGAAAGAGAAAGCGAGAGGTAGAACACAAGAAGGGGGCAGGGCAGAGGGAGAGGGAGGGAGAAGCAGACTCCCCACAAACAGCACGCGATGACATGCGACATGCAACGTGTGGCTCAATCCCAGGCCCCCAAGATCATTACCTGAACCAAAGGGAAATGCTTAACCCACTGACCACCCAGATGCCCCTGGATCACAACTTCTATTAAAAAAGTCATTTTGCTTGCATGTCTAAAACTATTAGAATACTGTGTTACTTGTATTTGAAATCTTTTAAAAGCCATTTTGCTCTGGCTGCTACATTCACTCAAAGTTTCATAAATATATACATTTGCTTTCCTATGGAACATATTTTCCCCATAGACCTGAGTCAACACTGAGTCTGACATCTGACTTTGACACAAAAATCGTATTTTTTATTGAGAGCCATCCTCCCTTAGACCCACCTCCTCATGGTGCCCACTAGCACTGACATGTGGCTTCGATATCATAGGCCTATTTTTTACATAAAAACAGTGATCACTCTAGGGAAGTTGCTACAATTTATGGATACATACATTTATTCAACAGTAAACAGTGGGGCTCAACCACAGGCCCTCAGGATTTCCTCCTAAACTCCCGTTTATGTCGAATTTTTGTGCCTCAGATAAATGAAAGATTATTAAATACTATTTATTATTAAATAGTGTCAGTCTTTGGGATCACTCTCAAATACCTGAAACCTTCAACTTTTATTTGCAACTCAGGTATTGCTTAAGAATCAGTTCTCAGCAATCTCTAATTCAGTTGCTTTGTAACGCTTTCTAAAACTTAGAACAGTTTCACCTTTTTAAAAAAATTATAAAATTAATCAAGAATATTCTTATTAGTAAAAATTCAAATACAGGCTGTGTTTCTGTCAAATAAATAAAATCTTAAAAAAAAAAAAATGACCGTTCATTCACAACTCTGCCTGCAGGCATTTCTACAGGCTGGGCAAGTAGAGGGGTGACCGAAGAATCCAGATGCTATCACGACCCTGCAAAGCCTGTGCCGGCATGCGCTCTCTCCACTCTCACACAAGCGAATCTCAGGTTCCACAGCCTTAAATACGCTAGATGTTATCAATCGTTGTGCTCTGTACCAATCTGACGAATGAAGAATATTTTACTGTTTCAACTGACTTGTATTTCCCCGAGACTGAGCACCTTTCATCTTCGTTGGCATTTCTGTAGATCTTCTGTGGAAGGTATGTTCATTGCCCCTTAGCCATCTTCTGTGGGGTTGTTTTTGCTTATTGATTTCTAGGAGCTCTTTATGTATTATCCAAGTGACCCTTCATTACAAATGTAAAGGATACATTTTAGAAAATAGTTTGTGATCTTTTGTAATAAAAAAAAGAATTAGTTAAATCTGTCTTCATGAATTTAACAAGTATTTATGATAATAAAAAAACAAACTGGGGCACCTGGCTGGCTCAGTTGGTGGAGTGTGCAGCTCTTGATCTCGGGGTTGTGGGTTCAAGTCCCATGTTAGGTGCAAAGATTACTTAAATATAAAATCTTAAAAAAAAAAAAAAAAAAACAAGGCGGCACCTGGGTGTATTAGTCAGTTAAACGTCTGCCTCAGGTCATGATCCCAGCATCCTGGGACTGAGTCCCACATCAGGCTCTCTGCTCAGCAGGGTGTCTGCTTCTCCCTCCCCCTCTCCCTTCTGCTCATGCGATCTCTATCTCTCTCTCAAATCAATAAATCCCCGCCCCTATGGAATTTACACAGTACTGCAGGAGGCAGACATAAAGAAAATAAACAGAGTATGTATAAAGTATACATAAATGTGCTTTGAAGAAAAATTAAGCAGGGAAGGGCTTAAATTTTAAATCAGGTCAGAGAAGCTCTCAGTGGGGTAACGTTTGAGCCCGAACTAGAAGGAGGTAGAGAAATGAGCTCCACGCCGCCTGGAGGGGGTGGGCGGACTACATCCCAGGCAGAAAGAACAGCCAGGGCAAAGCCCTGGGGTGACAGGAAGTCCATCGGAGGCCGGAGGAGGCCGCTACAGTAAGGCCAGGTAGCTGCGGTGGAATGAGCCACGTGAATGGAGTAGGAATAAGGCTGGAGGAGAGTGCTACCTACTCAGAAATATATCCTTAAAGGTAAAGAGAGATTCTGAAAAAAAAAAAAAAAAAATCCAAAAATGACCCAAGCAGTAACATGGAAACAAGTGGGCAGCCGGCCCCTCAAGGTCATCTCTTTGAAGGAGACAGAAATCAACTGGGTGTAAGTCCTCTTCTACCCACATCCCTCCCTGGTGTTTTCTTCACATCCTAATGCCTTCACCATCATCCCAGACATATCCCCCCACGGCCCCTGGACCCAAATGTTAGACTTGCTCATCCGACCTTCACGTTCATTCAGAGCCGTAACACGTCACCTCGTGCACACAAACCTGTTCTTCCGCTCTCCCCCACTCGGGGAATGACCACCCTATCTTCTTGCCGCCTGGACCAAGAACCCTGTGGTCACCCTCTCCCTCTCTTACACCCCAGAAGTGATCTACTGGGAAATGCTACTGGCTTTGCCTTTAAACAGGCCCAGAATCCACGGATTTCTCACTAGGTCCGCTGCGAACATCCTTCCCAAGCTGTGACCATCTCCCCCAGCGAGGCCCGGCCAAGCTCCCACCCTCGCCAACACCTCAGTCCCCTTTCCACACATACAACACCTTCCGTCTCCACTCAGACTGCTCCAATGGCTCTCCTGCTCCCACCAAGCCCACGTGTCCCGGCCACCACTGGGCCTTCCTCTGACCTCATGTGCTACCTCCCTTCTCGTCCTGCTCTCTGGCGACACTGGCTCACTCCTCGCCCCCGAACGACCAGGCATGTTCCCTCTTGGGGCCTCTGCTGGTGCCCAGCTTTCTTACTGGAACATATTTCCCCAGATAGCCACGTGGCTCACTCTCAGATCATTCTGACCACCTACAGTAGCGAGCCGTGGCTCTTCCCTTGCCCTGCTGTCCTCCCAGCACGTCACTACATATCTTACTGCCTCTCTATTTCTTAGTCATTGTCTCATCCCCCAGCTAGAAAGCTTCAACCGCCTTTGTTGTAATTCACTGCCACAGCTCCAGCACCTACAATGAATGAATAAATCTTCAAAAAGACAGTTACCTTGTTCTATGGTTCTATTTTGCATAAATTCCTCCCCCTTCTCCCTGACTTCTTCCTTCAAGATGTCTCCTTTCTGGGGCACCTGGGTGTCTCAGTCAGTTAAGCGTCTGCCTTCAGCTAGTGTCATGATCCCATGATCCCGGAATCGAGCCCCTCACTGGACTCTCCGCTCAGAGGGGAGCCTGTCTCTCCCTCTCCTCCCACTTGTGATCTCTCTCGCTATCACTCTCTCTCGGTCAATAAATAAAATCTTAGCAAAAGAAAAAAAAAGTCTCCTTTCCACATTCATGGTGCCCTAGTCTCCCAAAACAGAAGCCACCCGTTCATCCAGCTGCAGGCCCGCGGATGCATTTTCTGTTCCCTCCCTCCTTTTTGCCAATCACTCAATACGTCCTCACGAAGGAACCCTGTGTGGCAATCCTTCCCTGGCCTCCAGAGGCGTCGGCGGGCCTCGGCCACCACGGAACCGATGAATGGACGAAGTACAGGCGGATACACCGGCTGCCCCAAGACAAGTGCTCTCGAAGCTTCTGCCCAAATGCACCCCTTCGGTCTCTCTTTTTAAAATAAAAAAAAAGTTTAAAAAGTCAACATAATACCAATCTAGGGCTTGAAAAATATGAAAGAAAAAAACTGCCCATAATCTTTTCACCATAGCACAATTTCTATAATTTCTACATTTTTCTACATAAACACATTAATTTTACAGTTGAAAATCATGTATTGTGCAGTTTTGCATTCTGCCTTTTTCACTTATCCTCCTAAGAGTCCTTCATGGGACGCCTGGGTGGCTCAGTCGTTGAGCGCCTGCCTTCGGCTCAGGTCATGATCCCAGAGACCCGGGATCGAGCCCCACATCGGGCTCCCTGCTCGGCGGGAAGCCTGCTTCTCCCTCTCTCACTCCCCCTGCTTGTGTTCCCTCTCTGGCTGTGTTTCTCTCTGTCAAATAAATAAAATCTTTAAAAAATAAAAGAGTCTCTTCACGCTGCTACACGGGGCTCCTGAGCTCCCTTAACGGCTGCAGAACTCTACCACGTGGCTGGACCAGTCAGCTATGTCCCCTTATAGTCATTATTACTGCTTGTCCTCTGCCCTAAATGACAAGACAAAGAACTCCGTGATGCATTTAGCTTTCTTCCTTCTGTTGGATCAGGATAAAATCCCAGATGTGAGATCACGGGGCCAAAGGCAGAAATATCTTGAGGACCCTAACACGCAGTGCCCACTGGCCACGCTGAAGGCCCCGCATTAACCTCGACGCGGCCTGGCACTCACTCTCTTCACGGCTCCTTCCCCGACACGCTTCAGCTGTCGCACTTCGGTCCGCAGCTCCGCGCAGGACAGCCACGGGGAACAGTTTTTCATCTGCCCCATTCTGAAATGTCCATGGGGACAGTGAGGGGAGCCGGGAGCGGGGTGCGGAGGGGCGATGAACAGCCAGTCGAGGCAGAGGTAGAGGAGTGCGTTCACGAGCGCCATGGAGAGCAGCAGCCCCACGGCCGGGGAGACCGCTCTGCGGGGGAGGCCCCTGCCGCTGTCCCGGGCGTTTGGGTCCATGCCGCGGCCTCGTGCCAGCTCCTGCGGTGCAACACCGAACACGCAGTCACGACGGTGCTTGAGTGACACGGGGCTGAAAGAAGGCACGGCCTCTCGGGCCTCCCATGCCCCCGGATCCCGCATGCCTTCGGGTCCGTGTGAGGGTTAGGGAAGGGACTGCGTACTGGGTTCTCTCTAAAGGCTCTGTGTCAGCTGTTCCCACAAGCACTGTCTCTTTATTTTAAGCTGGTCTGGGTTCGTCCACTCTGGACGCGATCAGAAGGAAGGTGTCTGTGTGTCTGCGTGTCCCTCCCACGGCAGGTGAGCAAACTGAAAAAACAAGCCAGGGCAGACGGCGAGAACGCGGACAGCCTCCCGAACCCAGCGAAGGACTTTGGGTACTCCCTGGAAGGTTCTAGAAGGCTCCCTAACGTTCTAAGAAACAAGGCTACCCTTCAGCAGTTGTGAACGATGTGTTGGGGCGGAAGAGACGGCGCTGGGAGAGGGGCTCTGGCAGTCGCTCGCGGGGGGTAAGCGCTGAGCAGCACACAAGCTGCAGCACGGCGGTGGGAACGGTGGGAAGCTGATGCCCAAGTGACCCTCGCACCAAGTACCCCCGAGGCTGGATGCTCAGCGGCTCGGCTCTAGCGCTGGAGGCAGGCCTTGCTGCCGAGCTCGGGGTGGCGGAGGGGCCGGGAGGGGACAGGGCTGGAAGGAGCCGGACGCAGGTCCCCGACACGCCGGAGCAGGCGGGAGCTCTCTCTGGACAGCATGGCAGGACTCTGACGGGGGCTGTGCCTACCAGTGTGTTCAGAGCGTCAGTACTGGGACGGCCTGGGGCCACCAGCGACAGAACTGACCCTGTGCCTCCCGTGTCTGAGATGACTGTGATGTGAAGGGTTACCTTCAGGGGCGTCTTCGCTCTCCCCGCTCGGGTCTCCAGCCAGACACCTGGCTCACTCAGTGGCCTGCTCGGTCCCGGGCACCGGTTGGAAAATACCTGCCACAAAGTACCAAAAAGGAGATTTGCTGAGTGAAACCGCAACTCTGCACAGAGACAACTGGCCCCCCTAGGGTCCTGGCGTCCCCCTCGAGCCCCAGGATGGGGCAGCAGCTGCAGGAAGCTCGCCGACAGCCTGGTGGCCATCGTGGCCCCCCACCAGCTGGCCCGAGCTCGGAGTCCGCATCTCCCCCGCCGCCCCCTCTGCCTCCATCGCCAACGGCAGCCTCTCAGCCACCCCTCAGCCACCCCGCAGGCGTGCAGCTGTTTCCACCCGCTCAACCCTGCGCCAGGCCCTGGGGCTCGGTGAGCGCATAAACAGATATAGTTCCTGCCCTCTTGGACCTTAGGGAGAAACCAGTGGAGGACAGAGGCAATAAATAAGAAACAAAACGCTTCTCCTTGTATATCGTGATGAGCTTTCAAGCATAGAGACTAACAGAGAGGAAATGCCCTGGATGAAGCCCGCCCAGAAGGCCTCTCCGAGGACTCACGGCCGGCGTGATGCCTTCTCCTGCAGGGAGCCCCGCGGCCGTGCGCAGTGCTGGGACAACGCGCCCGTCAAGCTAGCTGCAGAGCTCACAGAAACGGCGGCGTGTCTCCCAAGTGCATGCTGCAGCTATGAAGTATCAGCAGCTCCCTCCTCTGAGTGACGACTGCTTTCTTACTCACTGAGAAACCCTGCTTCCGAAGTCCCAGACTATCAGAACTGCTGCTGCCCCGGGAAGTCCTATTGGGAATAGGGAAGCGCCTGCCCGGGGCGGGGGGGTATGGGGGTAGGGGCTCTACGTCTCTCCCAAACGGAGAAGCCACCTCTGCTTCCCGCTGGGTACAGAGCTGCCAGAGGAGCGGGCCCCAGAGAGGACAGGCATCATCTCCGTGCACCGTGCAGTCTCCCAGTTTACCAGACCCTGGGGTTCACTTTGCAGGCCTGAGCAGACCGTGACCTCTTTCCAGGCCGCCCTGCTTCACTTTGAGCCCCTCAAAGCAAGGCCTCCTTTAAATTTGGCCTAAATTCCACCCATCCCCCAAATTCTGTACTGACTGCTTTCCTCCGGTGGAGAGCCCGGGTCCCACCGCTGCACGCCCTCATTCACTGCACTGGGTCAATGACCTGATAGGTTCGGGCCAGCAGCCTAGGCCCCCTTCTCTTCAAACCTGTGTCCCCTCCTTCCCAAAATGTACTTGTTTCCTATGTTCCTGAAAAAACAGAAGCCATCAGAGAGCCGCAAGCCCCCACACCCCATTGTAGCTTCCTGCCCCCTCCCTTTTCTGCTGCAATGACA
>PITA01026344.1:0-22761 GCA_004023965.1 Spilogale gracilis
AATAAAATACAAATGTATAGTTGCATAATTAAAAACTCTTAAGAAAGGGGGAGGTCATTACATTAGAGAAAATAGTAATGTGTATGTGTGTTTTTATATATGTATCGATTGATTGGCATTATTTTGGCTGCCTAGCTTCAATTCTCATTTTCTTCTTATAAGAGCATTTCCCATTTGAGGAATTACCTTTCCATCACTATGTTTTCTACTTTTTAAATCTACCAAAGTGTCCTACTTTCTTTCTAGTCAAGAGGAGAACATATGGCCCAAGCCAGCTTAATTATGGTCTCCATCTTTCTCTTGAATTTGTAAACTCAAACACTGAAGTTTAGAGACAAATGTTTAAAAAAATATCCCAGGGCTGAGTTATCCTCTGAAGAGACAGTTGCTCAGCTCATGCACCTGGATCACTGGAACTACCCAAAGGTAGCAACTTACTGTTTTATTTCAACTCTGTGAGCCATATCATAAGCTTCCAAAGAATCTCCTTTTTGACATACAGATCCAGAGTGCATTTCTTTCTCTTGAAAACAGTAGAGCTAACTTAGTTGTTCTTGAACTTCTCTAGAGATGAAAATTGCCTGGAGAGTGTTAAAACTCTCATTCCCCAAGCTACTCTTCAGAATAATTGTAAAAGAAACTCTGAAGGAATATACTTAGTATTGAATTTTACAAGCTCCCCTGATGATCCTAATCTGCAGTAAGGGATGAGAATCACTGGCCAAATTTATACAAAGAGCTACCGTTTCAGCATCTTTGTTGAGTACCAACCATGTCTTTTCATTATTGCCTTGTAATAACTTTAAGAGGTAAATATTCTTATTTATGATGGTAAAGCTGGATCATACAAACGCTAAATAAATTATCAGAGGTCACAGAGACTAATGAATAAAGATATAATTCATATCTTGAATTGGATTATATTACTTCGAACCACTACCTTGACCAAAAACTTAAGAAAATGCGGTTAATCAACGTATAGCTGAATTTAAAGTCAGTGGTTTCTAACACTCTAATAGAAACAAAAGGAATTTTCAAAAAAATATCCTATCTGAGAAATTAATTTCCCATTGATAAAATGATAGTTGAAGTAGAAGGTAATCTGCACTGTTCCCTTCTTACTTGTTGCTTTCTCATACAGGCTGAGGACATCAAGGTCCACAAAGATCACACCAGGACTGCCTCTCATCCAAGCCGCTTAAAAAGCAAGAGGGAAAAAGGACCAAAATGGATTATATATTTCTTATTATTTGATAAGAAAGAGCCTATCAATTTGCAGAGAGAGAAACTGATCCAGTGGTTTCCAAATTCTAAAAGAAATTATCTAAAGGTAATGAAAATGTCCTTGGAGAACATAATAGGTATTCTTCTGAACTGATCATTCACAAGATGCAGTGATGCTTTTCATGGTTTTCTCTTATGCAACAAGACAATAATACATGGATATGAATTTAACACACTCTAAATTCAAGCTGTACAAACTCCAAAGATTCAGTTCTATTGGATTTTTCTATACTCAAGGGCTCTACAGGATGCTAAATAAATGGTTCAGCAAGCCAGTTCTATTAGTGTTTTAAGGAAGAAAAAAAGAAAGTCAACCCAAGGGAGTCCACCTGAAAATCTCTTGGGTTTGCTCTATGCACAGTTTCTTTCTTTCCTTTGCTCTGCTCTGCAAATTCTAGCTGTCTTAGTTCCCTCAAATTACTATCCCTCTCCTGATTAAGCAAGACTACAGAGCTCCATGTGGGACTCCCATTTCATACCTGCAGCCTGGAAATGACTTCCAGGCAGTAAGCTTTATAATCATAGGGCTCAAAATATTTGTTTCCTTTCTTTTCAGGAATATAGTCCTGCATTGTTTTTGTCTAATATCTGGAAACAGATATTGCCACTGGAAACAAATATTGTACTGTTTTAAGGACTTTTTGTTCTGTTTTGGTAAGACAATAGTTCCTGTGGCAGTTCAGTCTTCATGAGCAGAATTAGGATTCTGTCCGTCTCTTTCTCTCCTTTTTTATTTTTATTTGTTTTTTACTTAAATTAAAAGATATATTGGTTAAAAAGAACACTTCTAATTATTGTATATAGACAAGATAAAGTTGGGGCACATGGCAAGCTCAGTTTGTAGAGGATGCCACCTTTGATCTCAGGAACATGAATTCAACCCCCACTTTAGGCATGTAGCCTACTTTTTAAAAAAAAAGAAAGAAAAGATAAGATAAAGTATTAATTACTTTATTTCTCAAAATATTTTATATTATATAATCTTAATTACTAAGAAATTTTACTCAAAGTGTAGATATGTTATGAAATCTTTCTAATCACATGTCAATTGACTCCTATAACATTAACATAAACACAATAAATCCATGCTTCTACAGGTGAAGAATTTGTGTTAAGTAACTATAGAAGAGTGCCATGATATACTACTCATATATCTGGGCAGATGATAATTTTAATCATTAAAAGCTTCTAGTTGCATAAATTATTTCAAGAAAAGAGACTAAAAGATCAAAATCAAGTATATAGAAGATCCATATTTACTAAGGGGTCATTCACATGATGGATGTTGCATAGGTGTCAACTTACACAGGTCTATTGCTGTAGGAATAAAAAGAAGAGAGCACCCTTTCTTTTTTACATAGATATACCATTAATTAGAATACCAGAACAAAAGTTGGTTCTTAGAAAATACAACATAAATATCCTATGGAAAGATAAATAAATCAAGAAAAAAAAATTGAATTTATTTTTTTAACAGATTTTATTTATTTATATTTATAAGTAGAGAGAAACACAGTGAAAGAGGAAAGACAAGCAGCGGGAGTGAAAGAGGGAGAAGCAGGCTTCCCACTGAGCAGGGAGCCTGATGCGGGCCTCGATCACGGGTCTCCGGGATCATGACTTGAGCCGAAGGCAGTCGCTTAACCAACTGAGCCATCAATGTGCCCCCAATTTTTTTTTAAAAAAGAGGGAAATAGGTACATAAGCAACTGAAATTTTAAAATTATAAGAACACCTACTTGCCTAAATTTTTTCACCTAGCATTTTTCTTGATCTTTCTTCATATTATGTTGTCCATTTCATGCAACAAAACATTGCCACCATGACAACAATAATCTCCAAACTCCAAAATCCAATGTCATTTTCTCTTTTTAAATTTTATTTATTTACTTACTTACTTATTTATTTCAGAGAGAGAGAGCGAACAGGGGTGGGTGGAGGGAGGACCAGGAGTGAAGGGACAGAGGGAGAGGGAAAGAATCTCAATTACACTCTGTGCTGAGCGTGTAACTGATGTGGGGCTTGATCCAACAGCCCTATGAGATCATGACCTGAGCCAAAACCAAGAGTCAGGATATTTAACCAAATGAGCCACCCAGGTGCCTCTCCAGGGCAATTTTCAATTTTCACCTGAGTGTCTTGATAGTTTATGACATAGTCAATCACTATTTTCCTTTTGAAATTCTTTCTTTCTTTTGCTTCTATAACAAGACAGATTTCTATTTATATTCTCTTTCTCTTCTTACTTCACTCTTTCTCAGTATCGTTTAAAGGTTCCTTTCCTCTCCCTGACCTCTAGGTGTTGGAATACTCCAGAATTCAGGACTGTGCATTTTATCTACCTTCCAAGAAAGCATCATATCCAGGCTGTTGACTTTAAGTACAATGTATAATCTAATAAATCTCAAGACTATCTCTAACCCAGACTAATTCCCCAGATTACAGATTTTCTATTTCATTGCCTACTATATTCCTTCATTTGGATATTAAATAACCACCAAAACGTTAACATGTTCAAACAAAATTCATAATTCCCCCAGCTTAAATATGTTTCTCTTTAAGTATTCTCTATTACAATAAATCTCATTAAAAATCACCCAGTTTTGGGGTGCCTGGGTGGTTCAGTTGGTTAAGCAACTGCCTTCGGCTCAGGTCATGATCCTGGAGACCCGGGATGGAGCCCCACATTGGGCTTCCTGCCCGGTGGGAAGCCTGCTTCTCCCTCTCTCAGTCCCTCTGCTTGTGTTCCCTCTCTAGCTGTGTTTCTCTCTGTCAAATAAATAAATAAAATCTTTTAAAAAAATCACCCAGTTTTTCAGGACAAAAATGTTGTCATGATCTTTGCTCATTTCATAATGCACATCTATTCCATGAGCAAATCTCATTGTTGAGCTATATCTCAAATGGGAATTTGTGTAACTTTTTCACTATTAGCACCTTGGTCCAACTACAAGCTTTTCCACTGAGGACAGTTCTGGACAATAACCTCCTACATGCTTTCCTTATTTCTTTAAACGTTTGTTCTCCACACAAGGTCAATAGTGTTCATTTAAAAATGAGTCTTATATTATGTCACCACCCTGCTCAAAACTTATCAAAAGCATCCCACTACTCATAGACAAATGAATCTTGACAGTGGTCCCTTGGTTACTCTCTGACTTCATCGTCTAACATTCTGTATCTCAGTCACTCTATTCCAGCCACACTGATTGCTGTTCTTCCATACAATAAATACAAGTATGTTTCTATATGCGGAGCTCTGCATTGGCCATTTCCTCTTCCTGTATTGTTCTTCCCCAAGATAGTCAAAAGGTTTATCCTTTTGACTCCATGTTTGTTCAAATATAACTTCCTCAAAGATACCTTTCCTATACACACTATCATTTTAAGCACTTCCATTGTGTTTTTACTAGCACTGATCATTACCTGAAGCCACTGCATTCATTTATCAGTATATTTTAACTTTCGCTAGTCTAGAATAGAAAGTCAAAAAGGGCAAGGTTTTGTGTTGTTTTGTTTGTCTAGAAAAGTGTCTAGAGCTTAGAAAAGACTCATTAAATATTTATTGAAAAATTAGATGTAATGAAAACTTGTCAAGAAAATATATACACTGTCAAGTTGACATGATACTAAATAGAAATTTTGAATAAACACAATACACTGAAATATAGTGATTATATAATCAAGAAATGAACAAACTTTTTCTGTAAAAGGACAGAGAATAAATATTTTTGGAATATTTTGGATCTTATGGTCTCTATTGCACCTATTCAAAGCTGGTATTGTAGTATGAAAACAGTCATAGACAACATGTAAATGTGCATGACTATATTCGAATAAAACTTTATTTATAAAAGGAGATTATAGGTCAGATTTGTCTAGTAAGCTGTATTTTGCCAATCAGTACAGTGGTATGTAAATCATTTTTCTCTCTCTTTCTCTCTCTTGATGAATATGTACTATCTATATCTACATCTATATATATATACCACTCTTTATCCACAAGGTTTTAAAATTAACTTTTCAAACCCTATGGAACAGATAATGTCTTTTTATAAAAGCTTTACTAAGGCATTTAAAAAGAGAAAATACATTCATCTGTATTTAATGGGCTTGATATAAACACATCAAACCCAGGTAAACACTGTTTGATAAAGGAAAATTATAACCTTATCTTATTTATGAATATTGATATAAAATTTCCTAAGTAAATCATGATTAATGAAAGTAATGTACAAAAACATCACAAACAACTGTGGCGTATTGCAATAATGTAAATGTAAAGTATTTTTAAAAATATAAAAATATATCTATCTTAATGTATTTTAAAAGACAAACTAATTTTTTAAATATTAAAAAATTTAAAAGGTGCTAGAAAGCATTTGATAAAAGCCAACACTTACTCTTGATTTAAAAAAAAATCTTAATAAGTAGGAATAGAATTGAAGGATATGATTACAAAAGAAAACACTAATTCAACTATTTCTCTAATGGGTCTATTAGATTATTCATGGAAGAATAATCTCAGTTGATCAACATATGAAAGATGATAAATCTCACTTGTCATTATGAAATATAATAATAACAATCATAAAAGCAGTAACTGCTCTTAACTAAGTGGAAGGACTGTTATATGTATTTTATATGATAAATACGTTTTATGCATTTAAACATATTTTATACATTTAAGCCATTACTTGGATACAATGCCTGCCCAAGAAATGGAAAGGGATAATTAACCAAGAAAGTAAAGAAGAAAACAATCTTTGCTCATCCTTGAGGTATGGCACTTCAGGCAAAACCAGCTTTTAAATATTGTCTGATGGTTGCTATTTAAAAAAGAACTAATTCAAGTACCATCATCAGTTGCAAGTAACTTAGGGTTTTATTTTGAAAGAGCTTGTATATCGCTTACTCTGTGCATCAGTTTTCTGCTGTTGCACTAAGAAACTACCATGAACCCGGTGACTTAAAACAATGTAATTTATTACTGTATGGTTGTGGAGGTCAGAAGTCTAAAACGATTTTCACGAAGCTAAAGTCACAGTGTTGGCAGGGCAGATTCCTTCTGGAGGCTTTGAGGGGACAATGCTTCTCCTTGCCTATTTCCTCTCCTGGCATCCACCTGCATTCCTTGGCTTCTGACCCATTCCTCTGTCTTCAAAATGCATCCCTCCAATCACTGCTTGCCTCATTGCATGCCTTCTCCACTGACTCCTTCTTTCCTCTTATGAGGATAGTTAGGATTACAGTGGGCCCACCCCCACCATAATCCAGGACCATTTCCCCATCTCAAGATCCTTAACGTAATCATATCTGCAAATGCCTTTTTGTCATATGAGGTAACATTCACCAATTCCAGGCACTAGGATGCGCGTTTATTTGGGAGACATGAATCAGCTTACCGGTACCTTTTTTATATGAAAAAAAAAAAAAAAAACAAAGAAAGAAATAAGGAGGAGGACAAGGAGAAGGAGGAGGAAGAGAAGGAAGAGGAGAAGGAGAAAGAGAAGAAGAAGGAGGAGGAGAAGAGGAAAAATGCCTTAGTTGTTATTGTGAAAAGCAGAAAAGACTGAGATATGGTTCTATCTTTCCAAAAACCTCATCATTTTTTGGCTAAGTCAGAGGCAGAGCCAAATGTAAGCAGATTTAGGTAGAATCTGAGAAGAATTTCTCTTTTTATTATTTATTACAAAAGCAGAAGCATATGTGTTAGTTCTCTGAGTATTTTCACACTTCAAGTAGCCAAATAAACTAGTATTTAAAATGATAATTTGATAACTGCACTCAAAGTTCAGTGCATTTGGCATTTTAGAGGTCATGATGAAAGTCACTTTTTAATGATATTTCAGTGTTCTCTGAATTTATAAAATCATCTTCTGTGTATTAGTACCAAAAGCAATAAAAATTTTATACCTCCTAAAGGCAGCATCTAAAGTAGTGGTTCCTAAACAATAATTTTTGGTCTTATGTTCCATGATGAAGATTTCACTGGCCTGAGATGAATGAAGGAAAACATGAAAAGGTAAAGGAATTTTTCATAAAGCTACTAACACATTTAAAGACTGTCTTTTCTGTCCTCACCATTTTTTTTCAAAAATTATAAAATATAATAAGTATATATTTTTCATTTGAAAAATAATGATTAAAAAAGAAGAAGGATTTAGCAAACATGTATCAATAGCAAATTAACACACACACACACATTCATACATCCTGGCTTATAGAATTCAGAAGTCAAAAAAAAGATCATCCACTGCTTAGATTAATTAAATTAGTTTAAAAAGTATTCATAATAATTCTCTAAGTGTCTAATGCTTTAAATTTTATAAAATATATTTATGTCAAGTGCTTCTCCCCACTCCCAACAATAAACCCATGAGGAAAGATGTAAGCAAGTTAAAGTTCCACTTTTTCGGTTGGGAAATTAAAGCATGGATTTCTAAATGACTTATTAGATGTCGTCTAATTGATATAGTTACTTATGCTTAACTATGTCACTTAAACTTGCCTGTATCCTTAACCACTTCTCAGATATTCAATTTATCATCTTGCATAAACTGAAACATGTGTCTTCCTTGATTGTCCCTGAAATTGTCCTGCACTTCTTGAGTTGAACATGTTCCCTGTGTT
Source organism: Spilogale gracilis (assembly GCA_004023965.1). NCBI lineage: Eukaryota > Metazoa > Chordata > Mammalia > Carnivora > Mephitidae > Spilogale > Spilogale gracilis. The sequence goes on from PITA01026344.1 coordinate 7,918, forward strand.
CTGCCTTGCCCAGTGGCACAAGGATATGCTCATGTGTCCTCCTTGCTCCTTATTACTGTTTTACACCTTTATTTTTTCTTCTTGAACTATTCCCTTTCAGCTTTAAATCCCATACCTTCTCTAGGGTAAAAGATCAGATCATCTACAATGAATGCTTAAGAAAGGGCCAAAAAAGACAAGGGTATTGATATGATAAGGCAACATCATCAATATGATCAATTTGACATCAGTCATGAAAACTGGGATGTGGAGTGCTGGGTAGGAAACCTCTTATGGATGGGATAATTGGCAAAGAAGACACAGGATGTAAATAAAGAAAGTTGCTAAAATAGATATTGACAAATAAAGAGGATGTTAGAGGATTATATAATATGGGGTCAAAATAATTTGGATTTTTAAAATATGCAATAGAGAAATAATGCCCCATTGTGACTCCTTCACACATAACGTCCCAATATGCTAGTTTGTGAAATATCTGGACAATAATTAGAGGTTAGTACTTAACCAATTTAAGAAGTAGCAATTCTTTGGTGGTGTACTGTGTCAATAGCATTCATAATAGAACCCCTAAAGGTTACTATGTCATGTAAAAAGCTGTAAATGATGCTATAATATTTATCACTTCATATTCTTAGACCAAGATGGGCCTTGAGATACACACACTACTTATAGATGAGAAAACTGAGGTACAAAAAGATTGAGTTGACCAAAGTTATAAAACCTAACTAGGCTCTTTGATTCAGTGATTTTATTTGTATATTTTCCTAATCTGTTTTAAGAAAATGTCATTGACAATAAATTTTAGTACTACTTCCAAGAACTCTTAAATGAGGAAATCCTGATCTCTATAAGATGGGAGACAAGCCTGCATTTTGGAATATTAGCTAGTAGTAGTTAAGAAATATGCTCACCTATTTTTCAGTTCCTCTCATTATAACATACACAGAAAAATAAAATAATTTTTAAAAGCTCACAGTTTGAAAACAAAATGAACAAGGATACTTTACAATTCACAAATGGGATCAGAGGGAGCTAAATATATTTGTGAATGGAGTAAGAGTATCAATAACACTAATACATAAAAAGGAAACTTTCTACCTCATGAAGTTAATATATGTCTTAGCAGCTTTACATATCTGTGTTCACTTTTTTGTAGCTTTGTATTTCTCTCCCTCACCTTGGTCTACTTTATTGCTTTGCCTTCCCTGACTATTGTCATCAGACTTCTGGAGGTTGGTAATATGGAGAAACATTCTAAAGAGACAAGAATTTTTTAAACTCTTCCTATGCTTAAGAATTTTATGAGGCATGTAACAAAACTGCTACCATAAAAATACTCATAATATCCTTATAAAATACTTTAAAGATGAGTAAACTGAGATATAGGAAGATTAGCTAGCTCACTTGTTCTGTATCAAACAACTTTGAAAAGTGGGAACTAAAACTATCATTTACTATTGAATGATTTCCAAGCCCATGCACTATCCAGTACATCAAGATTTCTGTGAGTAGGTAATTTTTTGTATTTGACACATTTATTGAGAAGAATTTATGTATCATGTGCCTAATTCAGATGTTCTCAACCAGGGGCAATCTTCCCCTCAGTGATCATTTAGCAAAGTCTGGAAATGTTTTGGCTGTCACAACTGCAGTAAGGAGGTCTAGTGACAACCGGCGGGTAGAGGCGAGAGACACTACTACACACTATACAAGGGACAGCTTGCCACAGCAAAAAATAATTATTAGACTTAAAATGCTGAGGTTGATAAAATGTGGTTTAATATTAGAAGTTTATGGTATTTCAGCTTCCACTTAACATGAAGCAAGTCACAACAGAAAAAGGCTGATAAAATACACCACTGTTCTTTAAAACAATTAGATAGCTAAGGATACAAAGAATCCTTAAAACTAAATTCTAGTAAGTGATGAGTCCTTCATAGTTCTTCCTAGATCACTGACATAGAGGAGAAATCTACCACCAGTGGAGGCATTGACAAAATACTGGACTTTCCACAAAATTTTCATGGCCACAGGGGGGAAGAATACGGATTAGCTTCCCAGAGTCTCATAGACTGTGAATCTGAACCCAGTGGTCAACATTTTCACACAAGTCTTTATCATATATATGTGGGGAATATGCTTAAAAGTTTGAGCACAGAAGAAAAGAGCTAAGAGAGATCCCCCCATGCACTCCAAACTTTCATGGGGTCAAGGAAGTGGCTGCTGAAAACTGTTGGTACGGAAGGAAATCTCAGAGAAAGGCATCTCAGGAACTCAGTCTTCATGAAGTGTTCTGGAGTGGCTTCTAAAGGCTTGGGGCACACAGAAAGGTGACAATCCATCTCTCAAGCTCAGAAAACCAGACTCTGGATTGGAGAGGTTTAGGTCAGATGCTGTCCTCACAACATTTGAAACCAGTGATGACTCCAGCGTAAATAATGCTATAACACAACCCAAATGCAACCAGAGCGCACATCAGTGGATGGACAGAAAAGGAATGTATTCCCTTCTGGAGATAAATATCATTTGCTTTAGTCTCTAATATTCTTCTGTACATAAGAGGTGGCACAGAATAAATAACTGGAGGCAAGAAAAGGCAAGATAAGTGACTCATACTCAAGAAAGAATAGAGGGAATCCTGGTTGACTCAGACTGTTAATCATCTGTCTTTGGCTCAGGTCATGATCCCAGGATCTGGGATTAAGCCCTACTCCATGGGGAGTCTGTTTCTCCTTCTCCCTCTGCCCCTCTGCCAGCTTGTGTTCTCTCTCTCTCTCAAATAAATAATTAAGAATCTTGGGCGCCTGGGTGGCTCAGTGGGTTAAAGCCTCTGCCTTCAGTTCAGGTCATGATCTCAGGGTCCTGGGATTGAGGCCCGCATCAGGCTCTCTGCTCCACAAGGAGCCTGCTTCCTCCTCTCTCTCTGCCTGCCTCTCTGCATACTTGTGATCTCTCTCTCTGTCAAATAAATAAAGTCTTTTAAAAAAATAAGAATCTTGAAACAAAAAAAGGAGAAGAAATACTTTAAAATGATAGAATTTTCTAAGATTAAGAAAGGGTACAACACACAAATCTACCTAGCTCAGCTAACTCTAAACAAAATTAAGACACATGGTCAAAGTGCCAAAAAAATCAATGATGAAGAAAAACCTAGAGTAGATAGTGGCAAAAAGCAAATTATACATAGGGAAACAGCAGGAAAAATATGTAGTGACCAAACTCTAAGATGACTGCCATCATCCCAGCCTCTTAAGCATGCAATTGCCTAATCCCTACCCTTGAGTGTGGGTGGAGCTTGTAACGTGCTTTAACAATAGGATACAGAAAAAATGACAGATATGAATATGTGTGCATTATTAGATTTTGTGGTTATGTTAGATGAGATTATAATGTTTATGTTGCTACAAGACTCAGATAGATATGCATGTTGAAAAATTCCCATAGAAAAAAACAGGGCAGCATCCAACAACAGCCAGCAAAAATCTGAGACCATCATAACACAGAAAAAAATCTCATGGGCTCAGATGGGAAGGTCCCCAGCTGAACCTCAATGAGATCTTCACCAGTACAAACATCCTGATGGCAGTTACATGAAAAATCTTAAAGCAGAAGTTCCTGTCCCACACAAACTGGGAGATACAAAGTTGTGTTCTTCTAGGGTGACTAGGCGGCTCAGTCATTGGGCATCTGCCTTCGGCTTAAGTCATGATTCCAGAGTCCTGGGATCAAGCCCCACATAGGGTTCCCTACTTCATGGGAGGCCTGTTCTCCCTCTCCTACTCCCCCTGCTTGTGTTCCTTCTCTCACTGTGTCCCTCTCTGCCATGGGATGCCTGTTCCTCTCCCACTCACCCCGGGATTTTTAAATAAAAAGATTTTTAAATAAAAATATTTTTTAAAAAATCTTTAAAAAACAACTCTTATATTTATATAAAACTGATTGCATTAAATGGAGACAATAACCATATAATTATTGTAGCTATATAATTCATATTTGCTTTACGATTTATAACATAACAAAAAAAGGCAAATAGTGGGAGGCAGTATATGGAATCACACTGTTTTAAGATGCAGAAAGTTTATGACATAGTACAACATTATTTGAAGCCAGACTATGAAGACTTAAAGATGTTTGCTGTAGTCTCCTAGAACTGCACTGACAAATATGATAACTTGTAGCTATACTGTTTAAACATGAATTAAAATTAATTAAAATTAAAATAATTAAAAATCTAATTCCTCAGTCACACTAGCTATAGTTCAAATGCTCCATAGCCAAAAGTAACTGTCGGTTACTATCTTGAACAGCAGAGTTGTAGAACATTCTGGGAATTGCAGAAAGTTGTATTAGACAGTGTCCCTCTGAAGTATCCATTAAAAATAGCACAAGAAAAGATAGCTACAAATGAAAAAGGAACATAAAAGAAACACTACAATACTTGTTTCATGTTTTAAAGGGCAGGAAAAAGAGAAACAAGAAATATCATGTGCTAAAACTTAATATTCTGATGAAAAAGCAGAGATCAGCCACCTAGATGAAAAAAGTCAAGACCCTATAATGCACTGCTTACATGAAACACATTTTACATTTAAAAACATACACAGTCTAAAACAAACAAACAAAGAATGGAGGAGATACCACGCAAACACTAAGAATAAGAAACATGGCTTTGCTAGACCAATAGTAAACAAAATAGACTTAAAGACAAAAGGTATTCCTAGAGATAAAGACAAAAGGTATTCCTAGAGATAATGAGGCACATTCATAGGATAAAGCATCAATTCATCAAGGAGATTAACAACCTTTAATGTATATGTACCTGTTAGGGCTGAATTGTGTCCCTAGAGAAATTCTATATTAAAATGTCCCAACCTCTACTACCTCAGAATGTAACTCTATTTGGAGGTAAGGTCCTTTAAAGAGCTGATTACGTGAATCCAGGTCATTAGGATGGGCTCTAATCTAATACGACTGGCATCCTTATAAAAAGAGGAAGGACTCTAGGAGTGTGGAGGCAGAGAGAAACTACCACATGAAAAGGGAGTGAGAATGGCTTTCTGTAAATTAAGGAAAAAGGCCTCAGAGGAATCCAACATTGCTAAAACATTGATCTTCAACCTCCAGCCTCCAGAATTGTGATAAAAGTCACCCAGTTTGTGGTATTTTGTTACAGCAGCTCTAGCAAACTAGTATAGTGCCTAATAGCAGATCTTCCAAATATATAAACAAAATCAACAGGAAAAAAGAGAGAGAGAGAGAGAGAGAGAGAGAGAGAAAACAGACTATTCCAAAATCATTTATCTCATCCATTTCTAAATAATTAGTTAACAAGTAGAGAAAACATTCAGGAATGATAGGCAAGACTGCCTAAAATACACTTGCAGAAACACGGACTGGTGTTAATAATTTACATGTTTGGGGGTGCCTGGGTGGCTCAGTTGGTTAAGCGACTGCCTCCGGCTCAGGTCATGATCCCAGAGTCTCGGGATCAAGCCCCGCATCGGGCTCCTTCCTCGGCAGGAAGCCTGCTTCTCCCTCTCACTCCCCCTGCTTGTGTTCCCTCTCCAGCTGTGTTTCTCTCTGTCAAATAAATAAATAAAATCTTTAAAAAAAAATAATTTACATGTTTGGTAAATGCACCAGTGAAGCCATCTGGTCCCAGACTTTTCTTTGTTGGGAAAATTGGTTCTTTAAAATGATAATAAATGTCATTACATCCCTAGCAAGACTTACCCAGAAGAAATAGAGAAAACACAAGCTACCAACACAGATATAAATTAGATATCACCACAGATCTTAGAGAAGTTAAATATGTAGATATAATAAACTTTATGCCACTAAAGTTGACAATTTAAAAGAAACACACAAATTCCTTGAGGAAACATAACGGCAAATATGATACACAAGAAATTAAAAATTTCTATACATCTATATTTACTTAAAAACTTGTGAATTAAAAAAAAAAAAATCCTAGCAAAGAAAATCACTGATCTAGACGGTGATTCTATCCATTCTATCAAACTTTAAGGAACTGGGGCTCCTGGGTGGCTCAATCAGCTAAGCATCTGCCGTCCACTCAGGTTATGATTCCAGAGTGCTGGGCTGGAGTCCCACGACAGGGTCCCTGCCCAGAGGAAGCCTGGTTTTCACCTGCCTGCCATTCCCCCTGCTTGTGCTTGCTCTCTGTCTCTTGCTTGCTCACTCTTTCTTTGTCAAAGAAATAAAATCTAAAACAAAACAAAACAAAACAAAGAAACTCTATGGAATAAATAGTATAAATTTTACAAAAACTTCTGCAAGAAATAGAAAGTAAATCACATTCCAAAAATCCTTCCATGTGCCATCCAATAACTAAAACCTACCAAAGATATTTTAAGAAGAAATTACATACTTATGTCTCTAATATATATAGCTATAAAGCTCCTTAATAAAATACTGGCAAATTTATTTCAGAAATGAATAAAAATAATAAATAAAATATGAGAAAGTGGGATTTATCCAAGGAACTAAAGTTTAATTTTAATATTCAAAAGTAAATCAATGGACTTGATGAGATTAGAAAAATAAGGCATAAATTATATAGTCACTTTAGTTAGATGCATAAAATATATTTTATAAATTCCATATTTTAATAAAAAATTCTTAGAAAAAATCTATATGGAAGGCATCCTCAAGATGATAAAGGTATCTACCAACAACCAACATGTAATACTATAGTTAATGATGAAAAGTTAAAGATTTGTTCAGTAAGACTAGAAAAAACAAGGATTTCACTATCACTATTTTTAGTCAACATTGTACTAGAGACCCTAGATATCACATTATGGGGAGAACTAGAAAATAATGCCTAATGTTGGAAAGATGGAAGTAAAAGTATCATTGCTTAAATATATCAGAATTATTTATAGAAAACTACTAAAGAATCTACAATAAATTACTGAAAAGATTTGTAGAAATACAAAGCTAATAAACAAAAATCACTTATATTTCTGGAGGATAGCAATAAAATATTAGAACATGAGATTTTTTAAGCAAAACATTTTCAGTAACATATGAAAAAAAATTTTCCAGGAATAAAACTAAAAAAATATGTTCAAAAACTTCATGCTGAAAACTATAAAACACTGCTGAGAGAAACTAAAGGGATAAATAAAGAAATATACTACATTCATGGATTGAAATCTTCATATTGTTAAGATATCCATTCTCCTCAAATTGATCTATAGGAGCACTGCTATCAACCTAATAAAAATCTCAGCAGGCTTTTAGGAGAAATTTTCAAACTGATGTTAAAATTTATGTGAAAAGGATAAAAATCTAGAATATTCAAGAAATACAAATTATATACTATCTGATTTTAAATATCTTTACCATAAAGCTAATGTAATCAACTTATGTGTTAGCAGCATAAATATAGATAAGGAGACCTCAAAGGAAAAAGTATATGTACGTGTGTGTGTGTGTGTGTATGTTTAATTGATATTCAACTAGGAAATAAGTCAATTCAGATGAGTAATTTTTTTTAACAAATAAAACTGGAAAAATTAAATATTGAAATTTGGGAAAAATAAATTGGAGAAAAATAAAACTGGATCTTTACTCCACTTAATACATAATAACTAACTGGAAATGAACCAAAGACCTAAACCTAAAACTCAGAATTATTTGAAGGAAAATATAGGAGAATTCCATCAATGCTTGGTTTGGGTAAGACCTTATTAGAGCAGGAAAAGCACTAATCATGAAAGAAAACAAATGACAAATTGGATTCCACAAAATTAAAAACTTCTTTTTTCAAAAAACACTTAACAATGTGAATAACAAGTCACAGGCTGAAAAGGATACACATTCAGAATTTTTTTTAAAAAACCTCCTAAAACGCTACAATTAAAGAGACAACTCATTAAATGAAAGGAAAAGGTAGAATGGACTTGAAAATCTGTTTTACAAAAGAAAATGTATGAATTGTTGTCACGGAAATAAAAATGTAATCCTCAATTAGATAACATTTCAAACCCATAAAAATGACTCAGTTAAAAATGACTGACAGTTTTAGACATTGGCTGAATATATAGCACCTGGGACTTATGTACATTGTCAATGGGTGTTTAAATTGTTTTAGTTACTTTGGTTAACCAAGACCAAACAATATACTCCAAGGTATTTATCTAAGAGAATTTAAAACATCTATCCATAAAAAGATTTTAGGGGGAGCCTGGGTGGTTCAGTCGGTCAGGCACTGACCACTGATTTTCAGCTGAGGCCATGATTTCAGGGTCCTGAGAAGGAGCCCAGCATCTGGCTCTGTGTTCAGTGGAGAGTCAGCTTGAGGATTCTCTCTCTCTCTCTCTCTTACTCTCTCTCTCTCTCTTTGCCCTGCCCTGCCTTGCACCTATGTGCATGCTGTCTAAATATTTTTTTTTAAAAAAGGATGCTATAAGAATATTTACAGCAAATTTATTCATAACAAATAAAACTAAAAATAACTTAAATGCTCAGCCACTGAGAATCAATAAAATTTTCAGCAACCATACCATCTGACAACAAAATAAACAGAAAAATATACATGAATAGACACAGATGAACATATATATAAATATAAAGATTATATAAATCTTTATCAAATTATATAAACATTCAAATTATATTGGATGAAATTTGTCATAAAAGACTATTATATAATTTCATTTATATAACATTACAAAACAGGAAAAATTCATATTCAGAAATGAAAATCTAAGTGAGGAAAACAAAGGAACAGAGGAAGGAACAGAAAGAACTTTCTACAATGATGAAATTCTTGTATATGATGATTGCTGTGATCATCACAATGAAACTGTCACAGCTGTATAACACCTAAGATTTCTGCATTTTGTTATATATAAATTGTACTCAGATTGTTTTTTAAAAAGTATCAACTAAAACATGTATTAGCAGAATATAAGATCCCAAAAGCTTTTACTTTTTTGAAATTTTATGTTAATTAGTATGCTTAATATCAGGACAAAATTCTATATTCTTTGTCCTAAGAATAATTTGAAATAGGAAGATTTTTGCAACTCAATTTAGAATCTTATGTGTTCCTCAAGAGTTATAATCTTTGATATTCTCTTTTCAGGTGTCCTAAAATATTCTTATGATTGGGAATAACTGAATAAAGGATTCCCAATACCATGTAAGACTTTACATGTGCTTTGTGTTTTGCTTTTATTCAACTTTGCTTTGGTGATTTAATATTTCTTGATTTTAATCCAAGGAAAAAAGACAATAATCATATTAGGAAAGACTCTAAAAAATATAATGCTTATCTCTATAGTAGCAAAATATGGAAATATCCAAATGTAATGTTACTTACACTAAAAGGTAATATCTTTCATGGTTTGTCCTATAGACAGCTTCAAAATGCTTAATAGTTTATGAAACACCTTTACCATGAATGAATATTTTGAAATGTACTAAAATGAAATACCCTGCCCCAAAGGACTCATACTAAAACCACTACAGAAGTTTCTGCAATTTATTATGAAAAAGAAATAAAATTTGTTTGAGAAAGAAGCCAGGCACAAAAGACCACATATTTTATGATTCCATTTATGGAGAAATTTGGAAAAGGTAAATCCATGGGGACAGAAAATCTGAGTATGGTGGGAAGAAGTGGATAGGAATTAACCATAAATAGAAATAAATGATCTTATCAGAATGGTGAAAATATTCTAAAACTGGATTCTTCATAACTAAACTTCATAAGTTTACTAAAAAATCACTGAATTGTACATTTAAAATGGGTGAATTCTATGGTATGTAAATTATACCTCAATAAAATATAATTTTTAAAAATTGTGTTTGAGTAGTAAAACTAACCAGATTTTCTCTAAATTAGGAACTAGTTCCTCACACATCCAGATGTTAACACAAAGAAGAAAAAATGAAACAGTCACTACTATGTAAGAACATATTATTTCTGTCTGTGAAGTGATCAACACATTTTTGACAATTAAGCTAAAATAGATACAGAAAGTTAAATACAAAACCCCAACTTCCTTGATAAAACCAAGAGAGTGGGATAGGGGAAAAGCATCCCAAACTTAAAGTTTAGAATGTTCTCCAAGATATATTTGGAGAGGAGCTCAATAATGTAATGTTGTCACATACTTTTTTTTTCCTTCAGAAGTTAGAGGCACTATGTTTTTCAAGTTGAGAAAATCAAGACAGTATGGAATGCATGCTTCCCCCTCCCCCCTTAACTGTATATACTTAAGACCTTAATTCAACTCAATTAATACAATATAATAAGATAAAAATACTTAAATTGGTTAATCAGGTTTCTCAACATCAGCAGTATTCAGGGTATTTTGGCCCTAATTATTCTTTGTCCTGGGGGCTGTCCTGTGTAATAAAGAATGTTTAGCAGCAACCCCAGCTTCTACTCACCAAATAAGAATAATTCAAAAGATACATCCAAAAAGATAATCTTAAAGAAAAAAATTTAAAAGCTAGTGTATATATATATAGAGATAGATAGATAGATAGATAGATAGATAGATAGATAGATATGAGTAATCCATAATACTTTTAGGATGGGGTTTATATTTGGGAGATCAGAAAGGGAGTAAGAAACATAGAAGTTAAAAGGAATTTCAGCTGTATTAATAAAGTTACAATAAAGAAAAAAAAGAGACCTAAAACTAGCAAAATACAAATGTTTATAAGCTGGGTGATGGGAGCATTTATTTTCGTTAAATTATACTCGAGTAATTCACAGTATTGAGTTCTATGTCATAGAGTCCAAGAAGGTTTGGAGGGTATTTTTCTACTTCCCATCTTTTTTACAGAATGAGGAAGTGGAGCAGTCACAAAATAAAACTGCACCCCAAGAAATTTTAAGAGTCCTACATTTGACAATGTTACTATTTCATGCCTTACTATCTACATGACTTAGTTGCTAAGATAATAGCAATCATTCACAACATAATTACCAAGGAGGAAAGTTTACAAATGCATGCTTAAAACATAATCTACTTCAAAAATTGGAGACTAATTTTCCTTAGTGTCGACACAGAATTATATGACAGTCAAGATTCAAACAAATAATCACCTTCAATTTCTCAAAAAGTATAGAAAATTCTAAGTAGATATTGTGATGATCCATTCTGGTTATTATTACACAGTTTGGTGTTATAAAAACTGAAAAAACCTGGACATCAAATCATGTCCCCTCAATCAGAAATAACTCCATATGGTAAAATACTGATAAAAGTAGTTCTATTGAGAGTTATTCCTGCTCCCAGAAATTAGCACAAGAAAGGGTTTATATTAGAATTGAGATAATGAAAGTCCAGATTTTTCCCCTTTTAATTTTATAGTTGAAAGAGCCCTTAGAGGTTGTTTAGCTCTTATTTTATAGATGTGGAAAATGAGATTCAGAAAATTCAGGCAATTTCCTTCTTCAAGGTCATCCCGTGAGTTAGTAGCAGAGCTAAGTCTAGAACTCATATCTTCATCTTTCTATGTTCCTTCCACACTGCTGAAGTAAATCCCTGCAATATTATCTCTTTACTTTCTAGAAGAGAATATTTTACAACACAACATAATGGCTTAATCAGTAACTACATGCCTAATGTGCATCTCAGAACACATTAAGAATATTAATGTCATTATTAGGAGAAAAGGCTATTATTGCAGCTTAAGCTTTCATTTTTCCCCAATTTAATGCATAATCCTAGTTCATACAGGAGAAAAAAAAATCAGGTTCAGTCAGCAACTTGTAACCAATGCAAACTCCATGACACTATCAATATGATAGCCTCAAGGTCAAAAGACTAGATCATCACCAGTCAATTCTCTGCAATTCACCAGTCACCATCATTCTCTACAAAGATGTCAATCATTGGGAAGGATCAGCTAACCTGTCTCCCCACAAGCACTCTGACTGATTTAATGTTCACAACATTTGTTGTCAACAAAGGAAAACAGAGAGGAGATTCAATTTGTATCTTTCCATTCTAATGCACTAGAGACACAGACTAGAATAAATACACTATTTACTCCCTCAACTGATGGCATTTCCCTGTTTCCTTTTATCTGCAGTTTAATTTACCTCAACAAATCTAACTTTCTTCTTTATTTCTTCCTTTGAGGCTCAGAATTCTAGAGCTTTTACAAAGAGCTACCTGGATGAGGCTTGCTAAAGAAAGGAAAGCTAGCACTGTGTTTCGACTAAACATCTTGCTAAAATTCTCCCCTCAAGTGACATATGTATATTCCCATTGTTACTAAAAAAGATTGTGATTTGTTTTCATCTGTGTCTTGGCTTATAGGCACAAGGGCAAAAGCACGGAATCTGGAGAAAGACCAATTGGGCTTATATCCCAAATCAGATGGGATGATTTACCTCTTTGGCCATATATTTGTCATTAGAATAAGGATAGGGGCACTTGGGTGGCTAAGTCAGTTAAGTGTCTGACTCTTGGTTTTGGTTCAAGTCATGATCCTAGGGTTGCAATACCAAGCCCTGTGTTGGGCTCCATGCTAGACATGAAGCCTGGTTAAGTTTCTCTTCTTCTCCCTCTGCCCCTCCCTCTTGTCTCTCTCTTCCTCTCTTAAAATAGTAATAATAGTGATATCAAATTACAGCAGTTAGGATTATATGTAGTCTAGTGATAGAAATCCAAACAGTAAAAAAGACCTAAGCAAGACTGAAATTTATGTTCTTTCATATAAAACATGAGCAAAAATGGACTCAAGGGGACAGAATACTTTGATCTTGTTCTATCTTTCATGACCTCTATTTCAGAGATCAGGGAAAACAGCATTTTGATGTGAGATAAGGAAGGAAGGAATAAATATGGAGAGATAAAGAGTAAACACTTGCTCACTGAAAAAAATAGCAGATACATGGCACAAAGGGTTTATATTCCACTGGCCAGAATTAGATATGGGGCCATATCCAACTGCAAAAAATGCTGGAAAGGGGCACCTGGGAGGCTCAGTTGGTTAAGTGTCTACCTTTGGCTCAGGTCAGGATCCCAGAGTCCTGGGATCAAGCCCTACACTGGGCTCCCTGCTTGGCAGAAAGCCTGCTTCTCCCTCTCCCATTCCCCCTGCTTGTGTTCCCTCTCTCTGTCTCTCTCTGTCAAATAAACAAATAAAATCTTAAAAAAAAAAAAGGCTGGAAAATATGACATCCATTTTAGATGGACTTCCCTGACGCCAAAATATAAGAATTCTCTCACTACAGTAAAAGGGAAGACTATATTGAGAAACAACCAGTATCTCTATCATACCTATCATAGGAAAGACTGCTGGTTTTCCACAAATATCTAGACTATATTCTCAAGCCCATTGCATTTAGATGTTACCACCACTGAAATAGGAGTAAAAGTGATGAGAGCTGCTTTTAGGACTACATCTATAGGATTAAGAATACTCTTCTTCCATGTTCTTATTGCAGTTTACTTTTTCTTTGAGGCAGCTAAAAACTGAATTTTCAGTCATCAACCTTCCTATGTAAATGATGACAATACCTTGAGGAACAGAAAAAATGGAATGAATTAGGTCCCTTTATGCTATATGAAATGAAAACACCTGCTGACATGGAAATCTTTCTTGTAACAGTCTATTAGAGAGAGATAGCATTCTATATATGGTTTCAATATGTGATAGCAGATAAGCCTGACTTTGAGTGATATATTTACCTCACAGGGCTATCTCTAGTATTGGAAGTGCCTGCCCAAAGTAGGCACATACAGAAATAAACAAAAATAAGTACATAGACACAAATATGCATATATATCATATATTATATAACTATTATATGTATATATGTATTATATGCATAATTGTGTATAACTATAACTATTATATGTATATATGTATTATATGCATAATTGCATATAACTATAACTATAAACTCTCTTTTTTTTCTTTATTTTTTCAGGAAAAAAGATATTTTATTTTATTTTTTTTTATTGTTACTAAAAATTTTTTTTCCAGTGTTCCAAGATTCATTCCCCATTCCCCACACCCAGTGCTCCACGCTTTAGGTGTCCCCAGTACCCACCACCAGGCTCTCCCATCCCTCCACCTCCTCCCTCCAAGTCCCTCAGTTTGTTTCTGTGTCCAAAGTCTCTGTTATTTCGTTTCTCTTCCTAGATTACCCTAGTTCCCATTTACTTTCCTTCTCCCACTGTCCTCCAGGTTACCCCTCATGCACCACAAGTAAGTGAAACCATGTGATACTTGACTTTATCTTCTTGGCTTATTTCACTCAGCATAATCTCTTCCAGTCCAGTCCATGTTGCTACAAAAGTTGGATATTCATCCTTTCTCATGGAGACATAGTATTCCATTGTATATATGTACCACATCTTCTTTATCCATTCATCTGTTGATGGGCACCTTGGCTCTTTCCACAGTTTGGCGATTGTGGCCATTGCTGCGATGAACATTGGGGTGCATATGGCCCTTATTTCACTACATCTGTATCTTTGGGGTAAATGCCCAGTAGTGCAATTGCAGGGTCATAGGGTAGCTCTATCTTTAATTTTTTAAGGAATCTCCACACTGTTTTCCAAAGTGGCTGCACCAGTTTACATTCCCACCAACAGTGTAAGAGGGTTCCCCTTTCTCTGCTGCCTCTCCAACACTTGTTTTCTGTCTTGTTAATTTTGGCCATTCTGACTGGTGTAAGGTGGTATCTCAGAGTGGTTTTGATTTGAATTTCCCTGATAGCTAGTGACGCTGAACATTTTTTCATGTGTCTGTTAGCCGTTTGTATATCTTCTACGGAGAAGTGCCTCTTCATGTCTCTTGCCCATTTTTTGATGTGTTCATCTTCTTTTTGGG
>PITA01026345.1:0-22752 GCA_004023965.1 Spilogale gracilis
AAAAGAAAACATTAAGTCCTAATTCAACTGAATTAATAAACATCAAATTTACAAGTCACTCCTATGGAAACCTTGAGTAGTCACAGCTCCAAAGTCTGTCCAAACAGAAGGACAGAATATATGCAAGACAACATGGCCAAAAAAAGTTCTCTCTAGGAAACAAAGCTGAAGAGGAGAAAATGGAATTTCCAAAGGGGTATCTGATTAAATGAAAGGAGCCAGGGCAGACAGAAGCATATGGGATAACATAATGGTTATTTTGATCCAGTGAGTATTGACCACAGAGAGAAAAGGGCTTTACATATCCAACAATGTCTAAAGGTTTCTAGGTCACCATGTACCCAGTTTTATCAAAGTCACTTTCAGATGTCACATAACTATATAATTTGTCTTTTGGCTGAAGTTAATCAAATAAACTAGGAGGTCTTTGAGGATCAGGTTGACTGTGACCTGGATGTATTCATTCTCCTTAGCTTGTTCAATGAGGGAACTATTCAGTCTTGGACAGTCTTAAAAATAACAGAAGGAACATTTTTTCCAGAACCTATACATTAGTTAGGGGTGGGAGGGACTAACCATTTTAAGATGACTTTTCTTTCCAATACTCAATTACATTTATTATGTTTTGATGTTAGACTTTCGACCTGGCCAACATTTATAGGGACAAGAAAAGAAAAGCTACAATGACTGGTCACGAACCCCACTGATTGAGAGGGAAGAATACTGTATAAAAAGATGGTGAAATTTGCAAATCTATACTGGGGTGTTAGGGGTATCCAACTCTGACCTGAAGGATCAAAGACAAATTGTCCTATTGTCCTGAGTATCAAGATTTATGGGAAACAGCCCCACCCCCACCCTGCACACCATCAGACTATAACAAATTATGATATCTGGAAAAATCATTCCCTGCAATATTTGACAAAAAAAATAGATGAATGACTTAAAAAACAAGTTCTTCCTTTTTACTGTCACCTTTGCATTATTATTGATTCCCTCAAACTATGAGTTTAAGATGAGGAACATTTAAATTATTTGAACCATGATATATTTGATTACAATTACCCACTCATTTATCTTGGTTTGTACTTAATCTCCCAAGACTTCACCTAGGCAGGATCAGAAATGTTTAATCATTTGTGAGTAAATTGGGTTTTTACGTTTTTAAACTTTTCTTAAAGCTATACATGCACATACTGAGTCAAACAGCCCTACAAAGTTATTCAAGCACATATTTTAGGCAGTCAAATAGTTCTACCTGATTTACCAAGAAAACAGCTCCCTTACCCCTCATATCCATTTCACCCTCCAGGCAACAATTTCAATTCTTCTGTTTTTTACCTCATTGTAATCTATCGAGACCAGCCAATCCTAAATTTTTCATTTTAGGCATAATTATGAATTTGGCACTATGAAAGCTGAGTTCTTACTTCTTTTTCTCTACTACTACCTGCAGGCATTCTTTTTTTTTCCATTTTCCTAATATTGTACATCAACATTGTGACGGGTTAGCTATTTAGTTAGCTATTTAATCATGCAGTATACAATGGTGACTTGTAATTTTTTCTCTCTGGAATCTTTTACTATTTGGTTGCCTGATTAATCCAACTCTCATATGTCCCCTATTTGTGTGACTCTTGTGTCATTAAGTTGAAATCCTTAGATATATTCTATTTATTTATCTTTTGGAGGAAGCTTTCCCGAAGCCTCCTGACCTAGTCCCATAAGAACTGCTTTCCCTCTGGGTCTGCTGCCCAGGTCATCATCCTAAGAGCCTTTGGACCATAATCCTGGGGACTCCCTGAATGTCTCCTGTGTACTTCATGTCTCTTTTTCTTACGCTCTGGATGTCCTCTCATTTTGGTGGAACTGTCTTCCAGTAGTTTCCATATTGTTGATTCATTGTTGATTCATTGTTCATTTGCTTCAAGCATTTCTCTGAGAAATCAATTCCATTTTGTTTCATCATTTTAAACTGTTTTATTTTTTCTTAGTAGGGATTAGAATTTCTTCTAAATGTTGTAAAACACCAGAATGATATACTGTTGTGGCTTTGTTTTGTTTTATTTATTTATTTATTTATTTATTTATTTATTTATTTATTATTATTTTTTAAAGATTTTATTTTTTTGACAGAGAGAAACACAGCCAGAGAGGGAACACTAGCAGGGGGAGTGAGAGAGGGAGAAGCAGGCTTCCCGCCGAGCAGGGAGCCGGATGTGGGACTCAATCCCGGGTCTCTGGGATCATGACCTGAGCCGAAGGCAGTCGCCCAACCAACTGAGCCACCCAGGCACCCCATGTTTTATTTATTTTTATAAGGCATCTCTGTGGACATTTTCAATATGGAAGCTTAGGTCATTCAGGTCTGGAAATTTTTCTTGAACTATTTTTGACACTTTCTCCCTTTTGTTTTCTTTATTCTCTCTAATCTCTGTTTTATGGAAGTTTGTCTTCCAGAGATAATCCTTTAGTTTTTGTAACTTTTTGTTCCTATTAATATATCTACCTTTTTATCTATTTTGTGGAGTATTACTTTACCTTTCAAAATATTTTACTATTTTTCATCTCTACTATTATATATTTAACTTTATGAATTCGTTTTATTCTCTGACTGCTTTATTTTTGTTTTCCTGCTCTCTCCCATCATTTTTTTTCCAAATTATTTTAGTTTTGCTTTATTTTTGTTGCTAATGTCTGTTTTGAGACAGTGGTTTCCTATTGTTTATTTAGTTTTGTTTTATCACATGGAGTTTCTTTTTTTTTTTTTTTAAGATTTTATTTATTGACAGAAGCACAGCTGGAGAGGGAACACAAGCAAGGGGGGTGAGAGAGGGAGAAGCAGTCCTCCCATTGAGCAGGGAGCCCGATGCCGGACTCAATCCCAGGACTCCAGGATCATGACCTGAGCCAAAGGCAGAGGCTTAATGACTGAGCCACCTAAGTGCCCTCATATGGTGTTTCTTAAGCTGTCTGGTGAGTCTGGGTTGTCAAGTCATACATATATGTAGAACAAAAAGAGCTGCTTAGAAGTTTTGCACAAGAATGGAGCTTTCAGAGGCGCCTGAGTGGCTCAGTTGGTTAAGCAACTGCCTTCGGCTCAGGTCATGGTCCTGGAGACCCGGGATCAAGCCCCACATCAGGCTCCCTGCTCGGTGGGAAGACTGACTGCTTCTCCCTCTCTCACTCCCCCTGCTTGTGTTCCCTCTCTGGCTGTGTTTCTCTCTGTCAAATAAATTAAATCTTTAAAAAAAAAAAAAAAAGAATGGGGTTTTCACTAGTGAATGTCATTCAGAGACCTGTGCTGTAGTGGAAAGCTGGCAGAGACTTAGAAGTCAATGCAAGACACCTACCTCACAGGAGACTTGGTCAGTCTCTACAGGTAAGAGCACACTAATTTTCTAAATTTTAGAATTTAGAAATTCTATTGGCAAAGGCGGTTTGATAGAATTTAGGATTTGATTATATCCGCTTCATCAGAATCTGCTCTCATTTTATCATCACAATTTTTCAGGAATCCAATCTTTCATAATTGATGCCCTAACATTAACCTAAGAGACTCAGTGAGAGTAGGGATTCATCTTGCATTACTATGTAACCAACTCCAGGATTAGATTTTGAGTTTGGTTTTCAGAACTCTTGATTCTGCAGGCCTAGGGAACAGATATTTCTTTCAATGCAATCATAAAAGATGTGGCCTTTTACTCAGATGACCCTGAACTCAAATTTTCTTTCTCTTAGTTGGTTCCTCTTAGAAATAATCAACAAAATACTCTAGTTCTTATGTTCACTAAAAAACTTTATGGTGATCACTATATGGTCAGCCAACACTTAACTTTCTATCAGCATTTGATTGTACATGATTCAAGGTGATAATTGAAGTAAACCTTTTACCACCAAATGCCATGACCTTGAAAGAGGCATATAAACAGGTTTGGGGGGAGGTGAACTCAGGTTCCCTTTCAAGTGGTATAGTTCAGGGGATAGTGGAGAAAGTGAATAAATAGGTAATATAAGGACATGACAGTGAAGATTATTTTATGGTTAAAATACATGTTACATTTATTTTAAAAACGTTCAAGAACATTCATATTTATATGAATTTACACCTGGATCTTACAGTTTTTGTATTACTGATAAAGACAATGACTTCAGTTAATATAAGAAGTGCATTTAAATTCTGAACAAATTTTACCAAATTTTGATGAACTGCTGTAGATTCTGTTTCCAAACAAAATTTAAACTTCTTACTAATGATTCAATAACTTCTTATTCTTCTGAAAATCTTCTTGCTTGACTTAAACTCTGATCCTTTTCCCTTTGCTACATTATTTCATATATTTTACCTGCCATAATCCCTGGATGGACAAATTGGTCTTTATTACCCCTTCCTACAATGACTCCCCAAAAAGATTTTGAAGACAGTTACCTTTTAGGCAAATGCATCTGTAATAAAGTTCTTGAGATCTTTTAATGAGTTTGAATCAAATGCTGAAATTCTGAGGGGCACCTGGGTGGCTGAGTTGGTTAAGCATCTGACTCTTGATTTAGGCTCAGGTCATGATCTCAGGTTCATGAGATTGAGCTCCATACTCAAGAGGTACTCTTCTTGAGATTCTTTCCCTTTCAAAACCACTGTCCCTCTCCCCTGGTCATGCTCTCTCTCTCTCTCTCTCTCGTCTCTCTCTCTTCCTTTCTCCCTCTCTCCCTCTAAAATAAATAAATAAATCTTAAAGACAAAAACAAAACAAAAAAACAAATGTTGAAATTTTCTATTCCGGCCAAACAAATGTTTGGTGAGATGGGAGCTATGATCTGCATTTATAATTCTTAAATAGTTTAAAATTAAAATTTCCAATTTTGGTTATTCATTAATTAATTCTAATTAATGTTGATTTATTTTTGGAGGGAAATAAAATACAGAATTATCAGATCCCAGAACGGTAATAAAATTCATTCAGGATCTATTACAGTGTTTCTCAAGTTTCCACTTGAAAGCTCATTTAAAAGTCATGATAGATTGCTTTTCTTTTCTTTTTTGATAAATTGCTTTTTAATGCATCTGTGAGAAAATTAAAATTCAATTAGTTTTTAAGTTGTAAATGACCATTAAACTATGGGTTCAGCTCTAGAGAGATTTTTCTGGATTTACCATTATTCATGGCTTCTGTTGTGGTCGTTATCCTTGAGCAAGAACTTTTCTGCACTAGTCTTTTTTTTTTTAATATTTTATTTATTTGACAGAGAGAGATCACAAGTAGGCAGAGAGGTAGGCAGAGAGAAAGGGGGAAGCAGGCTCCCTGCTGAGCAGAGAGCCCGCGGGCCTTGATCCCAGGACCCTGAGATCATGATCTGAGCCGAAGGCAGAGGCCTTAACCCACTGAGCCACCCAGGCACCCTCTGCACTAGTCTTGTTGAACACTAAGTGCCTGCCCCAGCTTCACTGCTCCCTGAGCAAATATGAAAGGAAGGAAGGCAGGAAGGTGTTTCCCTTTTATGCAGTTATTCCCCAGAATATGGTGTGTTTTTGCCAACATTATAGTGAACATTCATGAAGTGCTTTCAAGTTTATCAGTGTATTTCCATGCACATTTTAAGTATAAATTATATCATAACTTTTTAACAGAAAGAGCTCTGATTTATTAATTTATTCTTAAAATATAACTATTACATGGGCTGAAATACTTAGATTCAGTCAGTGCATTCTCTTCTCTACAATACAGTTTCCATGGGAACAGAGATTATAATCAGAGGATTATTAAATAAACCTGGGAATAGGACAAGGGGCATGAACTGGATAGTTTTCATTTCTTGTTTGCAACCAGCTGGGATAGCGGTTCATCCACTTCCACTGGAGAGATGGAGCTAATGAGCCAATGTCCATGTTGGTCCACAAGGACTTTTCCTCCTGGACTGTGCCTCTGTCATACCTCTTCCCAATATTCCTATTTCAAAATCAACCATCCCCCTTCTGTTATCAGAATCTTTAGCCTTATTAATATTATGGATTAGGCATCAGTCTAGTACTCTCTTCAAACTTTTACCCTGGAAGACACTTTTTCTCTAGTTATATCTGGCTATATCTGAGCTCATCCATTGTGGGTTGCCTTTATTAGTATACCTCAGTTGTGAAGGGATCTCTCTGTGACTTCTAAGAGCACTTACATTATAGTATCTGTGGTGGTTTATACCCAAGAATACCTGCATTTTAAACATATTAACACATATTTCAAAAAGGACTCATTGTCTGGCACTGTGCTGAGCACTTCATGGGCATTTTCTTCCCTTTTTTTTTTCTATAGAGAGAGTGGGAGACAGTGGAGGTGGGAGGGGAAGGGGAAGAGGGAGAGATAGATGATAGATAGATTATAGATAGATGATAGATAGATAGATAGATAGATAGATAGATAGATAGATAGAGTCTTAAGCAGGCTCCATGCTCAACAAGGAGCATGACACAGGGCTTAACCCCATGACCCTGAGATCATGACCAGAGCCAAAGTCAAGAGTCAGGTGCCCAGCTGACTGAACCACCCAGGTGCCCCTTCACATGCACTTTCTAATGAAAACATAGGGGCAGGCAGTTTTTTATTCTCATTATTATAGAAGAGGAACCTGAAGCACAGTGAGTTAAGAAACTTCCCCAAGGGGTCACACACCTGGTAAATTTAGGAGCTAACTCTTTCCTGTCTCTCTCTCTCTCTCTCTCTCTCTCTCTCTATATATATATATATATATATAGATATAGATAGATATAGATATAGATATGATAGATATATATCATATCATATATATATGGTATATACACACACACATATATATGCACACACATATATATACACACCTTAACAGAATACATTACATACATTACAGCATTAGATTCAGGAATCTTTCCCTAGAAATTTATCTAAAGGAAATTATGCAGGATAAATAGAAAGATTTACTTAAAAGGATATTCACCACAGTATAGTTTTGATTTTAAAAAAATGAAAATTAACTAAATATACAACAAGGAGGTTGAGTAAATTGTGGCATCTTCATACAATATAGTAGTATGTATTTTAAAAGTAATAATGCATAATTTTATTGAACTAGGAAGATGTTCAAAATTGTGTATTAAGTGAAAATTTCAAGTTTAAATCCATATTTGGAAGGGTGCTTGTCTGGTTAAGTAGGCAGAGTATGCAGCTCTAAATTTCAGGGTCATGAGTTTGAACCTCATGTTGGGCATAGAGATTACTTAAAAAATTAAAAATAAATCAGTACATGGAGTTGGATCTTTCTTTTTTCTTTAGTCTAATTTGCAACCAACTTTACTGAGATATAATTGCATCATAACATTGTATGAGTTTATGGTATGCGAAGTTATGATTTTATATACATATATACTTTGAAAGGACTACCTCAATGAGCTTAGTTTTAACACCACCACCACCTCACACAGTTATCTTTTGTGTGTTGAGAATACGTAAGTCTATTCTCTTAACAACTTCCAAGTATATAATACAGTATTGCTCACTGTACTCATCATGTTGTACAGCAGATCCCCAGAACTTATTCATTTTATACCCGGAAGTCTGTCCTCTTTAAAATCTCTCTATGTCTACCACCTCCTTATCCAGCCCCTGGCAACCACCATTCTACAATCTACTTCTATGAATTCAACATTTTCAATTTCTACCTATAAGTGAACAAATACAACCAGTATTTGTCTTTCTCTGACTTGTTTCACTTAGCATAATGTCTTCAGGGTGAATCCCTGTTGCTGTGAATTGCAGGATTTGCTTCTTTTTTTACTGACAAATAATATTCCTTTGCCTCTATAAACCACATTTTCCTTATCCATTTATCCAACAATGGACTCTTAGGTCATTTACATGTCTCAGATACTGTGAATAATGCTGCAGTAAACAATGAATGTGGAAGTACAGAAAACTCTTTAAGATAGTGATTTCATTTCCTTCAGATATATACCCAGAAGTGAGATTGCTGGATAGTATGGTAGGTCTACTTTTAATTTTTTGAAATAATCTCCAAAATGTTTTCCATAGTGGCTGAACCAATTTACAATCCCACCATCAGTACACAAGAGTTCCCTTTTCTCCATATCTTCACTAACACTTGTTATTTCTTATCTTTTTGATAACTATGCAAACCCAAATAACTCCCCCTCTTCATTTCTAATCCTGAAGGGGTTGCACTGGACTCTGAATACAGAGAATCTTTTTACAAAGTACTCACCCTAATTACAGGGCAGTTCTATTACATTTTGTTGGAACTGCTAAAACCATTAAAAAGTACTAGAGGACATTGACATGGTTGCTAGACATGGAAGAATTCACACCTAAAAACCCAGATATTCCACTTATGCCCCTCTGCCTCTGTTGTCCCACAGGCGTTACCCTCACACAAATTTTTCCTAATAAAAGGAGGTCTCCACTCTATTTCTCATAAATCCTGATCTAATTTTTCCTCTTAGAAGAATACATAGGCAAACCTCTACTGAGAGTTACAAAATCTCAGAATTCTTGGGCGACTTGATCTTTGGACAGCCCATCTCTAAAATGAAGACCCTAAAACTAGCTTTCTCCCAGCTACAGGCCATCTACCTCCTATTCAACTGCCCTCTAACTCTTCTGGCCCCAGCTCAGTTCTTGATACTCCTTCTGCCCACTTCCTGACCCCCAGGACTGGCAGCCACATCAGCCTTCACCTAAGAAATTGGTAGCCCCTAGCACTTACCCCACCTGAAAATCTTCCCATACCACTCTGGTGATCCACTGGGACAATAAAAATACAGAGTTTCTTCAGCCCAATTAGATTTGGGGGTCAAGTCACTGTCATTCCAGGCAGTCCCTCTAGATTCATTCTGAAAAAGGGAGCTCTTCTCCATACTGGGCATTGCCAGTAAAATAACCAAAAGTGTACAAATGCATTTTGATGCAAATATTGCTACCACATGCCTCAAACAGCTTCCTCTGGAGGTGGTCCTGTTGGCTCTTTCTTTATTTTTTCTTTTCTTTCTTTTTTTTTTTAAGATTTTATTTATTTGACAGAGAGAGAGATCACAAGTAGGCAGAGAAGAAGGCAGAGAGAGAGGAGGAAGCAGGCTCCCTGCTGAGCAGAGAGCCTGATGCTGGCCTTGATCCCAGGACCCTGAGATCATGACCTGAACCAAAGGCAGAGGCTTAACCCACTGAGCCACCCAGGTGCCCAGCTCTTTCTTTCTTATTACAGGCATGGATGCATTGACACCACACCATATGGAACAAGCCCAAGTTCTTGGCCTTCCTGGTAGAACCCACCGAATGGACACTGATGCCTCTTTCTCCTCCAGTTCTGATGGTAAACATCCTTCAATACCAACTTAAACAAAGCACTGAGGCCTACACCTGTTGTTCAAAATATGCTTGAGACACTATCATTGAGTCCACAGTCTTCCTTTTCAACAGGCCCATTTAGCTTGTACTTAATCCAGTACCATTAATTATGGAAACTTCAGTGCTATGTCTCCCCTATTAAGGATCCAATCCCTCCTGCTGTAGTATTGATGGAAGACATACAACTGGCCCATTGAGTGTCCTGTGAAGTTACTGTTCTAGCTAATGTGTTTGATTCTGTTCTCATCAAAATCCAATTTGATTTCATTTTTGAAAGGGCTTAATACATCATTTATGCAACTCACAGTGAAATATTTAAACAGCCCTGCCATACCATGTCACCTCAACTGCCAGGATTTTAATAACTTATGATTGGGAAATGACGTTTTGGGCATTATATAGATGACATTATGCTGAGAGGTCCCCCCGAGGAAGCAGTACAACTCATTGTTCAACAGCCCCAGGCACCGCCCTGGTAGCGAAGGGCACTCCCAGCTCAGTTCAAATGGTAGAACTTGTGGCTATTCAACTAGCCCTTAAGAAGGTGGCCTTTGGTAGAGCCACATTTGCACAGACTCCTGGGCTTTTTTATTAATGGCCTTGCAGTTTGGTTTGGCCATTCCATCCGTTTTCAGAAACGCATAATTAACACATAGTCCAGACAAAGATTCAGATGAAATGTAACTCATCACTCCACTTCTTCCAGGATATTTTTCAAAATGCTCTGCTGTATCTTACATCCTACTGGAGTTCCATCTAGCCGCATTATGCTAGAAAATTTGTAAATAGCTGAAAAAAGAATCCCAAAGACTTCTGTATTTGCATCACTTCTAAAAGATATAATTAGAACTCAATGATCTGATACTCCAGTGAAGTTACAAGGGAAATGACAAAATTCAGATGTGTGCCTTCAAATGCTATCTTGGGGGTAAATAAGACTGTTTTCAAGATCTTGGCGGAAATCATGAAGAATAAGTACAGCCCCACTAATGACTATTTACTCTTTTTGGCAGCTGTTCTTTAAAACTGGATGTTTCATGTTGCCAAAAGACAACAACATTGAAGTGGAGATAAACAATTTTATGTATATTTATTTTTCCCAGCACACGGAATTAGGGAAAATGACCCAGAAAAATCATGGAATTAGCAATTCTCATTGTTCATATGTTAACAAAAATATTGTTATAATTATTTTATATATTATTGTAGAAAATTTAGGAAACAAGAATATTAAAAATTAATTGTCTGTAATCTCACAATCTACAGATCACCATGCTTTCTATACTTTCCTGTTATTATCATTTTTTTTAATTTAATTTTATTTTTTTTAGTGTTCCAAGATTTATTGTTTATGGCCCACATCCAGTGCTCCATGCAATACGTGCCCTCAGTACCCACCGCCAGGTTCTCCCATTCTCCCACCCCCTTTCCTCCAAGACCCTCAGTTTCTTTCTGAGTCCAAAGTCTCTCCTGTTTTGTTTCTCTCCCTGAATTACCCTACTTCCCATTTACTTTCCTTCTCCTACTGTCTTCTATATTACCCCTTATGCACCGCAAGTAAGTGAAACCATGTGATACTTGACTTTCTCTACTTGGCTTATTTCACTCAGCATAATCTTTTCCAATCCAGTCCATGTTGCTACAAAAATTGGATATTCATCCTTCCTGATGGAGGTGTAATATTCCATTGTATATATGTACCACATCTTCTTTATCCATTCATCTATTGAAGGACACCTTGGCTCTTTCCACAGCTTGGCGATTGTGGCCATTGCTGCAATGAACATTGGGGTACATATGGTCTTTCTTTTCACTACAACTGTATCTTTGGGATAAATGCCCAGTAGTGCAATTGCAGGTTCACAGGATAGCTCTATTTTTAATTTTTTAAGGAATCTGCTATTATCCTTTTATGCATAATTCAAATCATTTTTAAAAATGTCTACTGTGCTTGCGTAAGTATCCAGTTCCAGGAAAAAAATGTGTATCTTTACATGCTTCTTGACATTCTTTGTTACTGTGACTGAAGCAACATGGCCTTTGGAGAATGGAACGCTAAGAAATTAAGAGCTTATCTGAGGCCACAGTAGTTAGGTACCTTATCAACATGATCATTATCTATATAATTCCTCATTTTCCTTCCTCTTGTTTTTACAGGAAAGAAGAGGTTCATAATGCACATTCTAAATGAATTCTAATGATAAATTTCTATTGCTTGAATCACCCAGGCTGTGGTACTATGTTACAGCAGCCCTAGGAAACTAATACAGCATGAGAGTTTATTTTTAACCCAATTCCCCAACATCTTCTATTCTTAATTCCTGCCCTCATTAATTCTTGCCCTCCACAAATATTTACTGAACATGGAGTATTAGTACACATCATATTTTGGGCCAGGTTCTAGAGACATAATATTTAATAAGACATGGCTTTTATCTCACAGAACTAAAGATGATAGGAAGAGACAAGCAGCTAAATGAACAACTATTAAGTATGATAGATGAATCTTCAAGCTTCATTCACACTGTTTTCCACTACATCTTCACTGCCTTGTTCTTGGACTAATCCACAGCTGGCACTAAAAAAACACTTGTTGAATGAATGAAGGGACGCCCAGAAAAGAAGCAAACAAATTGGACTTGTGGGTCAGAGAGGACTTCCAAGAGAAGGAGACATTTAAGCAGAAATTTAAAAGGTAAGTAGGAGTAAACTATTTGCAAGTACGAAGAAAAGTTCAGGCTGAGGACACAGTATGTTTACCACCATATAGTATGAATCAGCAGAATACAATGAAAGAATTTTGTTTTGCAAAAAATACCAGTATGGGAGTGAAAAGGAAATGGGTAACAATGACTCTTGACTAGTACTTGACCTTGAGTTCTATTCTGAACTCAGTCCAGTTTTAGCAAGGATTCTTTTGAGTTAATTTAAGGAAAATCTCTCCCCTTGGAACCTGATCACCCTCCATATCTGATCAAATTCCTCATCCCCCAGCTCAGTGTCTTCTTATCCTGGCCTGCCTTCAACAAGAATCCAGTTGAGCCAATCTAGCAAGAATCCCTGAAGACTTGATGCTTCCTCTCAGTAATTTTCCATCTGCAGACCTTGACTATAAATCGCTGCTTGGCCTTATATTTAGAATGTGAGCTGCAGGTTGCCTGGGTGGCTCAGTTGGTTAAGTGTCTACCTTTGGCTCAGGTCATGATCCCAGGGTCTTGAGATGGAGTCCTGTCCACATCAGGCTCCTCTGCCCCTCCCCCACTCATGCTTGCTCTTTCTCTCTCATGAGAGTAAAATCTTGAAAAAAAAGGGGGGGGGCACCTGGGTGGCTCAGTTGGTTAAGCGACTGCCTTCGGCTCAGGTCATGATCCTGGAGACCCGGGATCGAGCCCCACATCAGGCTCCCTGCTCTGCGGGAGGCCTGCTTCACCGTCTCTCACTTCCCCTGCTTGTGTTCCCTCTCTGGCTGTGCTTCTCTCTGTCAAATAAATAAAAATCATAAAAAAAAAAATTTTTTTTAATTTTAAGAAAAAAAAAAAAAAGGAAGGTGAGCTATATCTCTTTTCCCTACTCCCAAACACTCATTGTAGGGATCCCTTTTAAATAAAGTCTTCCTTACCATCTTCAAGGAGTGTCATAATGGCATGAATAACTTTTCTTAAACAAAGTGACAAAGAAATACGATTTCAGAATAAGGTTGGCCCTTTACAATTTGAGGCCAATCTTATTGACTTTTGTCCTGAAAACTAAGGCAGACACTGAAGAATTTTTATACAGCTAGTGGCATTATGGAACTAATTTAGAGGTGGAAAATAAGCTATTGCAGATGAATGAGATGAGAAGGGATGAAGGCATGGAGTAAGAAACAGAAAGAAAGGAGGTAAGCATAAAATATAGGTGAGAACAATCTCGAAAGGAACTCTTGTAGGAAAGCACTGGTATAATTAAGTTAGTAAGATAACCAGCAAGCTGTATCTAGTGGCTCCAGGCACCTCCGCAGACAAGCAAAAGGGATTGCTAATAAGGATTTATGAGTTCCTAGAATTAAAACAAAAAGAAAACCTGTTTGTTCTATTTCATTTGCTTATAAAAGCGTCCTTTCCAATTTGTTTTTATGAGTTTTAAAGCAGTCCCTATGAGATGCAATACTCTGACCATCTATAAGACAAATGAAATAACACATGTTTGGCTTCTTGAAAAATATATTCATATTAACTTTAAAGGCAACAAAGAAGAAATCACAATGAAAACAACTGAGTGTAGTTACTTTAGAACAGAATTTATCCAGTGTTGTAAATCAGAGCTTTACAGAATATATAAAAATGACAATTCTTATCTCAACCAAATCTCACATGCAGTGGGGACCATGGTATTTCCCCCTGATATTTTGTGTGTTGGCTCGAAACAAATTTATTTTGTCCACTAACACCATTCCCTCATAGATGTTCATTTCTCTTAGAGTTGATCTTAGTTATTCCAGCCCTAAGCTTTTCAACCTGCAGGATGAATAGCCTAATGGAACTGACGGCAGGAGGAGAAAGATTTAGTATTTTCCTGGAACTTGTGCTGCTTTTTTCCTGAAATAGTGGGTTCCT
The DNA here is from genome assembly GCA_004023965.1 of Spilogale gracilis. Taxonomy (NCBI): domain Eukaryota; kingdom Metazoa; phylum Chordata; class Mammalia; order Carnivora; family Mephitidae; genus Spilogale; species Spilogale gracilis. The sequence continues at coordinate 13,976 of PITA01026345.1, forward strand.
TTTCCTCTTCCTTAGTGAAAGGTGAGATGGCAAATGACTAGTTTCCTAGGAAGGAAGAAGGGAGAAGTAAAAGAATTTTCATATCTCAATAATTGTATTAGGTATTTTTTCAGGTTCTCTAATTTAATTTAAATTGCAATCACAATGATTGAGGCAAATTATCTTCCTCAACCAAACTTCCTTGGTTAGGGAGTCAATTATCTAATTTTTAAAAAATGGGTCACTTTTTTTCTAAGATGTATCTAGTTCATTGTCTTAAGTTGGCATAACTTTTCAATTTGAGAAACTTGTGTAAATGTCTCAAAGGTGTGCTGAGTTATTTTAATCCATTTCTATTCTTTGGGTTTCGTTCTCTAAAAAGTCTAAATAAACTTAAAAGAAAAAATATATCTCCCCTCTCCTATGTATTCTTAAGGTTTTAAATAATTCTGATTATAATTTTTCCTGTCTTGAGGAAAGTCATGTCCTCATTCTGACATACACAGAGGGACTGAGAATGTGCCTCTTCCACGGTCTTGCCCCTCTACCCTCCAGCCCTGCAGCAGACGACCTTATCCCTAAATGTCCCTCTCTACTCGTTTTGGCCAAATCAAAATTATGCAAACAATGGCTTTGAATTTGTAAGAAAAATCTCTTACACAACAAGAGAACCATCTTTGGCCAACCTACACTGGTCCTCTCTATCCCCACTCCATTATTGAGGTTTTGGTTTCCTTGGTTTCAGTTACTTATAGTCAACCTCAGTCTGGAAGCAGATGAGTGTCCCTCACATAGTGTCAGAAGGTCAATAGTAGCCTCATGTTATTTTCCAATGCCTACACCATTCCCCTCAGTTCATCTCACCACACAGGCATTTTATCATCTCATATCATCACAAGAAGGCTGAGTCCAGTATGAGAAGATTTTTTTTTAAGATTTTATTTATTTGACAGAGAGAAACACAGCCAGATAGGGAACACAAGCCGGGGGAGCGAGAGAGGGAGAAGCAGGCTTCCCGTCGAGCAGGGAACCCGATGTGGGATCCCAGGTCTCCGGGATCATGACCTGAGCCAAAGGCAGTCGTCCAACCAACTGAGCCACCCAGGCGCCCCAGAGAAGATATTTTCAGAGGGATCACATTCACATATCTTTTTTTAAAGCATAGTATTACAATTGTTCCCTTTTATTATTCGTTATTTCTGTTAATCTCTTACTGTGCCTAATTTATAAACTAAGCTCTATCATAGGTACATATGTATAGAAAAAAACCATAATCTATATAGAGGTCAGTACTGTCTGGTGTTAGGGGTTCTTTTTTTGTTTTTGAAGATTTTATGTATTTATTTGTCATATATAGAGAGAAAGAGCACAAGCAGGGGGAGCAACAGGCAGAGGGAGAAGCAGGCTGCCCACTGAGCAAAAAGTTTGATGTGGGACTCGATCATGACCTGAGCTGAAGGCAGACACTTAACCGACTGAGCCACCCATGCATCTCTGGTGTTAGAGGTTCTTAAAATGCATCCACCCACAGATGAGGGGGACTGTTGTATTCTCCAAACCAGCTGAATTTTGGCTGACTGACCCCTTCAGGTAAAATCCTATTAAAAATTCTGCCATCATTCCCCATGTTAGAGTGCTCCTTTGGAATCTTCTCAAGTCTAGCATTTTGTATCAAGGCTTATATTAATGATGAACTGGTTTCAAAACATCTTTTCTGTTCTGTTGTACAAAAGAATGGTATGTGCTGTATGGTGTTTTTCAAACCTTGTGTTGTTGAATGGTCGATGATAGAAATTAGAACCAATAAATTAAGAATGATGTTTTCAAAATGACTTCAGTCAGGGGCCCAGGAAGAAATAGCCAGTACACATAGAAGACTAAATGGAAAAAAAAAATTAATGAAATGACTCTTTACAGAGATGTGGGCAGAGGAAGGTATTAAACTAGTAATAAGAGGAAGCCATTACTAACCCACGGCCCAGAGCCATAAAAAAGAGGCTGACAAAATCTTGACCATGGAGGAACTCAGTTATATTAGAACCACAAAGCAGTGAAGGAGATGGGGGTTAGGTATGCAGCTCCCACTGCCCTCCTACCTTCTGATTGCCTGCCTTTACTTACTGATGCCTAAAGATGATAGGATACCAGAAGGCAAGGCCACCTAAAGAAGTAAGATTGAAAGGTGAGCCTCCCAGGGCAGAGATGGGCAGAGAAGAGCAAAGGGTTGATCTCAGAGGATGAATGGAAGTATAGTTTCTAGTTGGGATCCTGGGGAACAGATTTCCACAAAAAGATATGAGGGTAGAAAAAATAGAAAGTCACTCTTGAGAACACCTGGATGAGGGAACCATGACTGGACAGAACAAAAGGTAAACTGCGATGCAGTTGTAACAAATGCCTCAGTTGATTTCTGCAAGCGTCTGAGACTGAGGCAGGTGTTCAGAGATGTCCTGAATTGGGACAAGTGGCCTGGGCTGTTGTTCTCAGTTTAACTAGTCACCAGATGCCATCTGCCCCTGGGGAGGGGGGCATCTCAGGTGAGGAAACTCCTTTCAGCCAGGGGTGATTCCCAGGCAGAGATTTCGCTGTGAGCCCCCTGTCAACCACCATGGCTACCCTCTGAGAAGTGAGGATTTGATCATGAAGGGGAATCTGAGTGGTGATGACAGTGGCTACTAAAGCATCTACTGGGATAAAAGCAATACAGAAAAAATAGCTATTTGAAGCACCAGAGAATTAAATATTCTATTTTTAAAAAATATTTTAATGATTATATGTAGCACAACAAGAGAACCATCTTTGGCCAACTACACTGGTCCTCTCTATCCCCACTCCATTATTGGGGTTTTGGTTTCCTTGGTTTCAGTTACTTATAATCAACCTTTTAAAATAATTTTAACTCTATGGAACACCTTGAGAAAAGATTATTCTTAGTCTTAGTTAAACTGCATCAAGACTGACATGCTTCTCTGTGAAGCTGTGCTTCTGGGATTCACCAATAACTCGCAAACGAAACCTGCCAGCCAACCAAAGAGAAAACTGCAAAGTAAAATGTGTACATTTGTTTGGCATCTTAGGGATCGCAATACGGGAGACACAGGTTGACCAAAATTGAAAGTGTGCTCTGGAGAGACAAAACAGGTAAGAGTTTTTAAAAAGGAAAGAGGGGATTTATTTATTTTATTTTTTTAAGATTTTATTTATTTATTTGATAGAGAGAAACACAGCTAGAGAGGGAACACAAGCAGGGGGAGTGAGAGAGGGAGAAGCAGGCTTCCCAAGGAGCAGGGAGCCTGATGCGGGGCTTCATGACCTGAGCCAAAGGCAGTCGCTTAACCGACTGAGCCACCCAGGCGCCAGAAAGAGAGGGTTTACATAAATGTTTTGAACAAAATGGGATTTGTGCTGACATAGCTATGGTTTCACTGATCTACATGTGATTGGTTGCTAGGGCTAGTGTTGGATACAAAGTCCATTTTTGTCCATTTTAACACATGGCAGAAGCCTTGAGTTTTATCCAAATTCCGCACAAATTTTGAGAATTTGAGATGGAAGATGGACATAAGCCCCATTTACCCAGTGTCCTCCTGGCTTTTAAATAATCCTGTTAGCAGTGCTTGTACCATTTTACTTTCTCCATTATCAAACCTAATCAGAAAATAGGCATCTAACCTCATGAGGATTCTTTCTCCAGGATGCCAGAGCTATGTCCTCTCTCTCCCACCCCCATTTCTATATTTAATTCTTATTTTTCAAAAATTGTTGGGGCACCTGGGTGGCTCAGTTGGTTAAGCGACTGCCTTTGGCTCAGGTCATGATCCCGGAGACCCGGGATCGAGCCCCACATCGGGCTCCCTGCTCGGCCGGAAGCCTGCTTCTCCCTCTCTCACTCCCTCTGCTTGTGTTCCCTCTCTGGCTGTGTTTCTGTCTGTCAAATAAATAAAATCTTTAAAAAAATAAAATCAAAAAAATAAAATACCAAAGGAAAGTTTAGTTATTACTACTGCTTCAAGAAACCAGAGAGGATCAAGTTCCAGACCAGAATTTTTTGTCCAGAGCTCCTGGGTGGCTTGGATTGTTAAGTGTCTGCCTTTGTTCAGGTCATGATGGTCAGGTCCTGGGACTGAGCCCCACGTCAGGCTCCCAGTTCAGTGGGGAGTCTACTCCATCTCCCTCTGTCTCTCCCCCAACTTGTACTCTTTCTGTCTCTCTCTCAAGTCAATAAATCTTTTAAACAAATAAAAAAATTATATCCACTAGCTCTGTCAGTAGAAGGGGAAAGTAAAGAATCCTGAGAGGAGGTTAAATCAGAAGACAAGAAAACACTTTGTTGTGTATTTCCATAGTCACAAATAGATCTGGTGGGTCTCTTAGCCCTTCACATCCTTAATTTAATTAATTGAGCTTAAGTGATGCATAAGATGCATCAAACTATATTTCATCTGACTTCTGCATCATAAAATCTGTATTAGTTATTAAAAATCCCTGAAGAGTATATCTTCCTCTATTCCATCTCAAATTCTTAACCTTAGATAATAACTGAAGTATTTTCCATGACTTTCAGAAACTTCTTTTTATTGCTGCTTCTTAGGCAATGGAAAGATCTCAGAGGTTGGCTCTTTGTAAAAAAAAAAAACAACAAAAATAGGGGTGCCTGGGTGGCTCAGTCGGTTAAGGGTCAGATCTCAGGTTGTGAGATCAAGCCCCAAGTTGGGCTCCTCACTGGGCATGGAGCCTGCTTAAGATTCTCTCTCTCTTCCAGTGACACTCTCCCCTTAAAAAAAATTCATTGTTTCATAAATGAGCCAAAGATGCCCTCTGTGTATTGGCCCCTAGACTGTGTCTTCACCGCAGGTTGCAACCTGTTAGTTCAAAAGTTCACAAAGCAACAAATGCAAACTTTTACACACTTAATTATTTTTTAAATGACAGGGAAAAAAGCAGATTTTGAGCCATTTAGAATTTTCCTACTTTATCACACTGCAAAACTTCACCAAGCATTCTACTGGCCATTGAGATCTCGCCTTGTGGTTATAAGACCTCATATCACTATAGCCTTCTGACCCTGGGGCTCCCCATGGTGCTGCTGAGTGATAGCATGTAAAAGCACCAAGTCCTTTCTCTAATTCTCTCACCCCCAAGAGAGAGGAGGTTCTCTCTGTGAGTCTCTGGACAGTCTCCTGCTACGAGAGATACTTTCCCCTCTCACACAAACTTGTCCAAGCACAGCTCAATTTTGTTGTGTAGGAAAATCTTTTTCTTTGGATTAGTCCCCAAGTCTCTTAAACCCTGACACTCATTACCAGTCTAGTGTTGTCCAAATCTTACTTGCGAGAAACCTAGTTTCTGCTTTATAGACCTGTCCTTTAGATGGGTGGAGAGTTGAGGAACCAGCCTCTGAAGAAGAAATTGCAGACGTTGCTGGCAAAGTGACTGTTGGGCACTTACAGGAAGACAGTATAAATATTCTGTGTCACTCCTAGAGGAGGAAGTCCCTGGGGTGTGACATACAGTAGTACTGGGTAGTACTGGATACTACTGGGTACAGTAGTCTGTCTCCCTGGCATATGGAATATGCTCTTTACATGTCTGTAACTTCTAGTTTAAACTCTCATATCAAATCAGATGACAAAAAACTCTCAGCCTGACTATGCTTCTTTTGTTTCCTACAGGAAAGTCCTCATGAATGTGAGATACAATACATGATTGGATTATCAGTTACTGTCAAGTATGGATTTTAGAAAAATACACCCTTTAAAAATCTCTGTATTTATTTGTAAAACCATAGAAGGGGTGTCAGCTTTGTTTTGCATTGCACTCAGAAAAATTCAAACATGATAAATTTAGTCCCATAAAAATAATTCAAAGAAAATCTTATGATTCCCCTTATCAGAGGACAACTCATTTTTATCAGGGTTTTATCAGCCCAGGTATTTTTTGTGTTTTTGTTTTGTTTTGTTTTTTGTTTTTTTATATCTGCTGCTACTTAGTGCAGGACTTTTGTTCCTTTGTCAGAATGGTAATGATTTTGTGGTCTTGCTGCATTTGTTTCTTTCTTATTGCATTAGACCACTTTGCTCAGATAACCTCTGCAGTCCTGACCGCTTGAGTTATAGTTACTTGCTAGCCACCAGAAGGCAGCAAGCTTCTTGGGTGCAGAGAACACGCCACATCCATTCTTGTATCTCCATCACATCCTGCTGAGCCAGGCATACAGAAGACACCAATAAATTATTACTGATTTGGTTTATTGAATTATTGTCAAGCTTCCTCAAGTCCTTTTTGGTAGTAAGTCACATAAAACATAAACAGTCATCTTAAGTCAGATATCACAAAGAATGTCAGTGCCTCTTGATATTCAAATAGAATAAATATTTTCTTGTCATGTCTCTGGTAGAAGATAAGAGGCTATACTATTTTTATAACTAAGAATTTCATAAATAATCCTAAATGTCAGCACATATTCATTTCCTCAATAAGATGTGCTAAAAATCTGTTATGTATAAATGACTACTGTAAAAACTGGGGGTAAATGGTGACTATGACAAAAGATCAAAGAATAGTGAGATAGAAATAAGTTATCATATCAGAAGTCTGTTAATTGGCCCTGACTTTCCTGTACTTACTTCCTCAGAGGGTGAGAACTTAGAAAAATAGTAGTGAATGTGATCACATTCTTTGTCTTTTAACTGAATCTCTTCAAGAATCCAAAGGAGGTTTTGAAATAAGTGTCATTTAGATAAATGGAGGTGAAGGTAGGGGCAGAGGCAGAAGTCTATTTCCCATAATTTTTAAAATATTTATTTATGTATTTTAAGATAGAGAGCACACATGTGTGTGTGCATGAGGGGAGGGCAGAGGGTGAGGGAGAGAGAGTCTCAAGCAGATGCTCTGCTGAGCTTGGAGCCCAAGGCTGTGCTTGAGCCTCCTAAGATCAGGACCTGAGCTGAAATCAAGAGTTGGTCACTCAACCAACTGAGCTACCCAGGCACCCCTATTTTCTATAATTAAAAAACAAAAACAAAACAAACTCATTTTGATAATAAGAGTGTTATAGAAATAAAAGCCAAAGTTATCATGGAATTTTAAGGGCCAACTTATGTAGAAAGCCTTCATTCAGACTAGGTTTGACTTTCTCTAGAAAGTTGTTGAAGGGAACAGGGAATTCAAGATTCCATGTTCTAGTGTGACCTCTGACCTCAGGAGAATCACTCTTTCTGGGTATTTAGTATGAAGTTCTGGGTAGTGTGCAACTGATAGAAGTAGTAATATTTGTTAACCCCCTTCTTTCTCTACCTTACTAAACATTATTAAATGACTATTTTGTATCCATAATTTCCTACTAGGAAGTATGAATTCAATACCATGAAGCTAGGAAACAAAATAAAACAAATGCAGTATTACTATTATTCATAAGGGCAAATTTCATGCCCAAATCATGTTCTTTCTTATTTTAAAACAATGGGAAATAGAGGGAGAATGCTGTCTAGAAAGGATGAGAACTCAATAGGCTCACAAGATGGACAGATTCCTGTAGTTTTTTGGACACATTTCTTTAATAGACTATGACATTGTTTTTAGGATATAGAAGTTAGTTGGAAAAACTACATGCTTCTATGTCTAAATTGTCTAAATTTAGAATAAAAGTTTTCTATGGAAGTAAACAATTAAAAAAATACAAGCATTTGGAGTGCTATTGTCAAGTCCCAATGGTGAAGGAAACTCAAAAACCTACCTATCCTACTCCGCCCCCCTTGCAGCCACTCCGTAGCTTCCTGCAGCTTGCAGATTCAGCCTCAACCATCTACCCTTTCCCTTCTCTCCTCTTCCTCACCTGTTCTCAACACACACAGGCCTTCGGCCTCCCAAGAGTCTCCCAGGTTCAGAACCACTTTAGAGCCTTTGCATTTGCCATTTTCTCTGCCTACAATACTTTTCTCCTAGATTTTCCATGACTGTTTCCTCTCATCAAGTTCCAGTACCAATGTTGCCACCTCCAAGGAGAAATTCCTAACTACCAGTCTGGAGTATAAACTCCCAGCTTGGCCACTTGCTTTACCATTGCTTTATTTTGTTCTCTTCATAACATTTCTTAGTATCTTAAACTCTGAATATATTGTTTTTTTTTACTGTTTATTCCTCCTTCTATAATGTAAGATCTAAGAAACCAGGGATCTTTTATATTTTGTACATTAGTTGCTATTCAGGAAATAACTTGTTGAATGAGTGAGTGAATGAATGAATGAATGAACATGATTCTCTCCTAAAAGTGTAACGTTTCAACTGTCTAGTTGAATTAATTGTAAGGAAGGTTTTTTGTTTTGTTTTGTTTTGTTTTGTTTTGTTTTATGATATCTATTTTAAAATCCTCATTTTTTAGCTAGTGTTTTGGGGTTTTTTTTCTTATTCTGTTCTTAGAAAAGATACCACATATTTGAAATTCTTTTCCCCAGGTTAGATAACATTAGTTTCTTTAGTCTCCTTTCTTGGGATTTATGCATTACTATTCTAATCATGTGGATGTCTGGTTCTCCCCTGAATCCTATTCAAGTTTTCTACTTTACTTTAAAATTTAGAGGCTTAGAAAAGTAGCCATTACATGAATAATATTCTGACCAGTATTGCATGCATATGCATAATCATTTAACATACAAAAAGGGTAGACTAGTGGCCAATTGCAATTTCTTTCCTCCATCTTTTTCTAGTAAAAATTAGAATTTTATTACAACAGTACACATGCATGTTAAAGTATTAAATTAAAGTTATATTCCTTAGAGCTGTAATTTCCTATTTCCATC
>PITA01026346.1:0-22762 GCA_004023965.1 Spilogale gracilis
CCTGGGAGTTCTCATTTTGGCTCCTTTCTCATGACTTAAAGGCTTTCTGGGAAATGCTGTATCTAGGCAAGCTCTTCATAACTTTACCTACTGAAATCCTGTGAAGTTGAAATGGGTCATGTTCCATGCTTAATGTACAATGAAGAATTTGGAGCACAAAACAGGCAGGGGTCAGGATTTGTTGTGGACCATCCCAGATGAAGGCTGGATATCAGGATGTAGCAATTAAAGGAGAAGCTACCTCATGTAAAGGAAGGAGAGAAATTTGGGGCTCCCCATCCTTCTGGGCTGTTCTCCTGTTGGCTGGACTGAATTGTCATCTTGATGCCAAGATTTGTGTTTAGAAGTGCACAGAACAGAGCAAGAGTGAAAAATGAATCTCAAGTCAAATAGGTCAAGGACTATTATAACACATCAACAGATCAACTTAAAAAATGTATTTCATTTGATAGAGAAGTGTTTCATTAAAATAATCATTAGTCATTCATGATGGAAGGTATGTTTTCAAAGTAGATAAAGGATATTTACCAAAAAAATCCCTAGAATAAAAAGCATATCTCATGTGCAAAACTTGAAAACTTTTATTTTAATATTGGGAAGACAAAAATGCTGCTATCATTATTTCTAGTCAACATTTTAATAAAGACACTACATAGAAAAATAATGGGTAACAATAGTAATCATAGAGATAGATACCAGAAAGTAAGAAACAATATCCATATAATTTAACATGAATAAAGTGTATATGAGGAAAATACACTAATGATAAACTACTAAATCAATAAAAATGTTTTTAAATGAAATTGCTGGGTATGAGATCAATATATAAAAAGACACTTTCTTTTTGGTAGCAATGTAGTATAAAGATGAGATTAAACAAAGAATATCTTGTAGATTATCATATTAAATACCTAATTCCTAAAAATATGTATAATAAAAAATACAAGAACTCTGGAAAAATTACATAGGTATTATTTACTGAAACCACTAAAGGCTTAACTAAATGGAGAAATATGTTTTTAGATGGAAGTTTCAATTATGTAAACATGTTAATTCTCCTCAAATTTAATCTATTAATGACTATAATCTCTCACCCTCAATAAAGTCACATGATTTTTATGTGTAAATGTTTATATAACTGTGCATTCTGTGTGAATCCTGACAAAATAATTCTAAAATTTATTCTTTTTATAGATTTTATTCATTTATTTGAGAGAGAGAGGGAGCTCCAGATGGGGGAGGGTCAGAGGGAGAAGAGAACTCCCTGATGAGTGGAGTGTAATCCTGTAATTTAAATTGACTTGCAAATGGCTGTGAATAGCTAATACACTCTTGAAAAGAACGATATGATATTAAACACTGTAATAATGAGAGTCTGTGGTATAGATGTAGGCATAGACAAACCAAAAGAAGTGAATAGCATGTTCAAAGCAGACCCACTATGTCGCCTGTCCTGGTGTATTAAAAGTTAGCTACTCAGAGAAGTACGGGAAAGAATACTGCTTTTCAATAAGAAATCACATTGGTAAATTTTGATATTCATATTAAAAACAAATGTGACTAAAGTCTTCCCTTATATTTAATAGACATAATAGTTCTGGGGCACCTGGTGGCTCAGTTGGTTAAGCGACTGCCTTGGGCTCAGGTCATGATCCTGGAGACCAGGGATCAAGTCCCACATCAGGCTCCCTGCTGGGCGGGAAGCCTGCTTCTCCCTCTCTCCCTCCCCTGCTTGTGTTCCCTCTCTGTCTGTGTTTCTCTGTCAAATAAATAAAATCTTTAAAAAAAAAAAAAAAGAAATTCTAGTTCCAAGCAGATTAAAAACTCACTTTAAAACTTTTTATTCTGACAGTTTCATACTCACATAAGTGAAAGGAATACCACATTAACATATTAAATTAAAAAAAATCATTCCTAAATTGCTAAACTGCTTTATAAAAATCAGCATTCATTCATAATGAAAAGATATGTTATCTCACTGGATAAAGGATATCTAGAAAAATCTTACAGTAAACACTATACTTGATATCAAATCACTCAGAGCTTTTACTTTAAAACTGGAAAGGAGATGAGGATGCCTGCTATCACTATTTCTATTCAGTATTTTTTTTAAAGATTTTATTTATTTATTTGACAGAGAGAAACATAGCGAGAGAGGGAACACAAGCAGGGGGAGTGAGAGAGGGAGAAGCAGGCTTCCTGCCGAGCAGAGAGCCTGATGTGGGGCTGATCCCGGGTTTCCGGGATCATGACCTGAGCCGAAGGCAGTCGCCCAACCAACTGAGCCACCCAGGTGCCCCTTCTACTCAGTATTTTAATGAAGATTTTATATAGGGAAGTAATGGAAATACAAGAAATCAAAGAGATTTCAATTGGAAAATAAGAAAAAATGCTAGCTTATCATCAACAGTGATTAGAATATATATGAAGAAAATCTACTAACAATAAATTATCCAATCAATAAAATTATTTATAAAGTTTGCTGGTATTAATAGCAAAAATATACTTGTACCTAAGGCAACAAAATATATGAAAAAATATTAAACAATATAGGGATGCCTGGCTGGCTTTGTCATGAGTCAAGCCCCACATTGGGGGTAGAGATTACATGAAAATTTTTTTTAAATATAAAATAAATTAAACAAAATATAATTTGTAAATTACCATAACAAAATACCTGGTACGTATAAGTAAATATAATTTTAAAAGTTTATGAAGTCAGTGAAAAAAAGACACTGATAGTATTTGGAGAAATTAATGAAGTCTTAACTAAAGACAGAAATACGTTGGTAGATAAAAAAATTCAAGGGTGCCTGGTGCTCAGTTGGTTAAGTGACTGCCTTCGGCTCAGGTCATGATCCTGGAGACTCAGGATTGAGCCCCACATCGGGCTCCCTGCTCAGCGGGAAGCCTGCTTCTCCCTCTCTCACTCCCCCTGCATGTGTTCCCTCTCTCGCTGTGTTTCTCTCTGTCAAATAAATAAATAAAATCTTTAAAAAAAATTCAATATTGGGATGCCTGGGTGGCTCAGTCAGTTGAGCAGCTGCTGACAGCTTGTGTCATGATCCCAGGTTCCTGGGATGAAGCCCCAAGTTTGGTTCCCTGCTCAGTAGGGAGCCTACTTCTCCCTCTTTCTCTGCTGCTCCCCCTGCTTGTGTTCTCTCTCTCTCTCGCTCGCTCGCTCTCTCTCTCTCAGTCAAATAAATAGAACCTTTAAATAAAAAAGATTCAATATTATGACCATACTACGTCTCCCCATATTTAATCAACAGATAATTATCATCCTTCTCCTACAAATAAAGTCCCAAATGATTATGTGTGAATGTCTGTTTCTATGTGTATGTGTCTTTGAAACTTGAGAAGCTGATTATAAAATTTTAATTGATTCACAGGGATGCCTGGGTGGCTCAGTCCTTAAGTGTCTGCCTTCAACTCAGGTCATGATCCTGGAGTTCCGGGATCAAGCCCCGCATCGAGCTCCCTGCTTGGTTGGAAGCCTGCTTCTCCCTCTCCTACTTCCCCTACTTGTGTTCCCATCCTCGCTGTGTCTCTCTCTGACAAATAAAATCTTTAAAAAAAAATATGCTGCTTTGCAAGTAAAACTTCACCAATTTTCCCCATTTGAAGATAGATTCTTCGAGTGCTGGGGAGTCTTCTGTAAATGGACGCAACTCCAAACTCTTAAAATTTTTGTGATGGGTGACCGTCTTCTGTCCCTCCCAGCTGCCTTTCCATCCAACCACCCCTATTTTCATTCATTCTACTGCAAGCAGAACTCTATCCCTTGCATATAGATTTACAAAATTATATTCAAGATCACTCATTCAAATGCCCTTTTAAATGGAGCAGGCTCTGCTGTCTCAGCACAGGACAAAGAGGGCCAGCCCTGTTTCTTCTTCACATCCTGCCTCAATGGAGTATCAGACTTATTTCTCAGCACCTCTTAGTACACAGTATTCTTAAAACACCTAGTTTGTATATTAAGCCTAACTGCCTGGGGGCAAGAGCACACAACTCCTTGCATTACTGCTGCAGGAGGAAATTCTCTCTGGTTTACCTAAGATACCAAAGTAACTGTTGTGAGCAGTTTTTCATTCCAGGCCTAGTCTCTCAACTCTAAGATACATCATCTGAGTGTTTGGTCTCTGCTTGTCACTCTGACAACTTCACCTGGCCCACCATCCAATGTAACTTAAAATTAACTTCCACTGAAGAAATGGCAGTGTCCAAAACCTCAAACTTCCTTGTTTCACAATACTGACGCTTGACTATTCTGAAACCCAACCCCTCAACTCCTTCTTTTTATTTGTTCCTTTTTTTTTTTTTTTTAAGATTTTATTTATCTGAGAGACACAGCATGAGTAGGGGGGAGAAGAGAGAGAGGAACAGAGGGAGAAGCCGACTCCCTGCTGAGCCGGGAGCCCAATGCAGGCCTTCATTCCAGGATTCTGAAGTCATGACCTGATCTGAATAGAGACACTTAACCAACTGAACCACACAGGCTCCCCCTCTTTTAATTTATCCTTTAGATCATACCGAGTATCTCACCTTCTTCCTTATGTGATAGCTGCTCCTAGACTCTAAAATTCTGTGGGTTGGGCCGAATCTTCTTTATTTTGGCATCCCTGATACTAAGAATGAGTCTTCCAAAGAGCAGATTCTCAGTATCTGAACAGTGAAAAGGGTAGGGTTAATTTACTACACTTTTATTTTACCTACATCCTTGAAGAAGTTAAGCAACTCTATGTGTCTTTAATTTCCTGAAAGTTTAAAATGTAAACAAAACCAATAGTTAAACATTTTTGTTTCTTCCCTCTATTTTGTGATCCTATCTTACTGTGTGATTGTTTCATATTTCCAAGAAAATATCAAAACTATTACTCTTAAACCTGACAAACAGCAATAGATGTTTGATACAGGTCATTCATAAGCTTTGATTCTGATAAACCTTCTATATAATGGACTTCTGAAAAATACTAAAAATATTATTCATATAGAACAGGAACACAAAGACTATATACACTGTGTTCCCTCCAGTCCTACTTTGGCTCTCCACTACTTGGAACATTCAGTGCCCCCTTCATCCACAGTGTGAATAATCTGCCCCATCTTCACTAGGGACAGGAAAAGCTACTGGACATGGCTTTGTAATTTTCCCTGGTCATGGCAGTAGTGCCAGCCCTGGCTGCAGCTCTGGCTCAGGCTCTCTCTTCCTCATCTCTCAAAGCTTCTTCATACCGGGACTGGAAGACACTGGGACAGTATTGTTGCCTTGGCCCAAATTTCCATGATTTCCATCTTGTAGGTTTTAGTCTGGGCTCTTGGACCCCACAGAAAATTATAGCATGGAGTTTCACTATTGGGCACCTGCTCCTACTCCAGGTACTTTGTCTACATCAAATCTCTGGTGATGAGTTTCATGGGTTCCCTCCAAATTAACTACTTCCTCCCAGCATTTATCCCAATAATGTTCAGGAATTCCATGATCTCTTCCTCAATGGTACAATTGCTATTCATGAAGATCACACTCAGGAGAGGGATTCGGAGCCAAATCTCATGCAACCCTCTGCCAATACACAAACTCCCTTTGCTGGCAATGTGTAACTTGCTGACAAGGGCACAGGAATGACTTCTGGGGTTGACTTCTTTCACATTAATGCCAAAGATAGCTCCATATACTTAGAAGTCTTTGTGCAGATTTCAGGGTACTAGTGCTTGTATTTTGTGTCAACAATTTTTAGCATGTCTGCTTTTGCAACAGGTCTTTCATTTTATATTTGTACAACAGAAAGTGCACCACTAACTGTTCTTTTATTTATCTTTTCATTTATTTATTTATTTATAATATTTTATTTTATTTTTTCAGTGTTCCAAGATTTTTTGTTTATGCACCACACCCAGTGCTCCATGCAATACGTGCCCTGTTCTTTCTTGTTAGAAGGCCTGACTGCAAGCTCTTAATTGAGGGTAGGTCCTTAAGAATGCTTGGTCTTTCTTCATCTTGGCTCTTGGCACCTCCATCTGATCTCATACATGAAACACCTGCAAGAGTGGTAGTAGTAGACGTGGCTTTCTGAAGTTCCAGCAGAATACCAGCAGCAAGGAAGCTCTGGAAAATGTTCCCCAAATTGGAAGTAGGGGATGTTTCACCTTGGAGTTTATGTTTCTCACAAACACAGTGCTTCCTTCTATGACCTCAAGGTATGGTGACACTGGTCAGGCAGAAGTGTGGCCAGAAGAACAGGTAATGCCGGCCTACTGAAGGAGTGAGGATGAGAGGGTGTACTCCTCTTCAAAAGGGAAATGCTTCCCTGGCTGTAACAAGGATCATCTCTGAAGGTTTCTTTGAAGGTGCTTTTCTAGGAACCCGCAGGAATGTCTTCTGTTCTCCTGATCAGCCTGTCTCCTGAGAACTCTGATACAGTGAGTTGAATTGTGTGTGCCCCCAAAAGATGTTCAAGCCCTATCCCCCAGTACATATAAATGTGGCTATATATGGAAATAGGATTTTTACAAATGTAATCAAATTAAGATGAGGACGGACTCTTAATTTAATGAATGGTATTTATATAAGAAAAAAGAGAGACAAAATTTGGATACATGCAAGAGACACAGAAAAGAGACAAAGGGAAGAAGGCCACGTGATGGCAGAGGTAGAAATTAGAGTGGTGCGTCCGCAAGCCAAGAATGCTGCCAAACAATCAACAGTGAGGAGAGAAGCAAGGAACAGGTTCTTTCCCAGAGACTGCAGAAGGAACCAACACTGCTGATAACTTGATTTCAAATCTCTAGCCAAAAGAACTGATTGAATAAATTTCTGATTATTTCAGCCACCAAACTGGTAATTTGTTGTGGTAGTCCTAGAAGCCAGTACACCAAGGAAGAAGTTACGGCGAGCCTTAGGGTAAGGTTTTCCATTACTGCCTGAGGTGTACTTGGGTGGTAGCAGGGGTTGGCAGTGGACCCCACTCTGTTCTGGAGGGGTTTGTCCTTTCATTTCACATTCAGAGTTATTGTATCAACTGTTAGCTAGGCTTGGGTCCCCTCTACTCTACTGTTCCAAATTGGACACTTTAAACGAAGGCACTTACTTCCCTGGTGCCTCAGCTACCACCTTACCATGCGGTACCTAGTGTTGGTGATTCTATGAGGCCCTCTCCACCCTGGGATACTTATGTTCAGAACTCAAAGAGGGTCTTCACCTTTTCTCCAGATAGGATGTGAGACAACTTGCTCCCTTTGGTGACCAGTGGCTACACCTTCAGACCAAGGACCTCATGCCCTTAGACCTGATATAAAGAAGTGAATAGGATGCTCAAACTGACAGCCTGGCTCAGGATCTTCAAGGGCTGACAAAAGAAATTGTAAGATAATAATTTTGTGTGGACTTAAGCTACTAAACTTGTGATAAGTTATTACTGCAGCAATAAAATACCTATTATGCTAATGAAAATAAAACTGGATATTAATATTAATCAATAGAATCAAGTATTACTATCAACTACTGATGAATTTTTGATAATAGTAACTGTATAATATTATTAATATTAATATCAGCAATATAATTAATATTTTCATTAATATAATTAATATCAGGCTAATTTATTTTAATAGATAAAAATTTTAAAAATCAGGCAAACTAAGTCTTCAGAACAAAGAAAATTATTAGTGACAAAGGAGACTATTATATGTTAAAAGGGTTGATCCAGCAAGAAAACATAACAGTCTTAGTATGTATGCTCACACAGAAGAGCTTCAAAAACATAATATAAAGTCTGAGAGAGCCGAATGCATTTATAGACAAATCCATGTTTATAGTTGGAGATTTAAACGCCTCTCTCCAAGGGATCAGCAATAATCATAGAAAGGAACTCATCAAGGATTTAGAGGATATAAATATAGGATAAAGGTATAGAACTGAACAGTAGCACAATCCAATAGGATACAATTGATGTTTATAGAACAGAATCCAACACAACAGAATGCATGTTGTTTTCAAACACACATAGAATATTCAACAAATTAGACCATATTTTGAGTAATAAAAGAACCTTAATAATGGTAAAAGAATGAAATGACAAAGAGTGTGTTTTGTGAACATAATGGAATGAAACTAGAAATCAAAAACAGAGCTATAACAGGGAAATCTCCAAACCATTGGAAATTAAACAACATACCGCTAAAATATATATGAGCCACCCAGGTACCCACAAAAAGTATCTCAATAAATGGAATGCTATAGCATGTTCATAAATTAAAAGAATATAGTAATGATATGAATTCTTATCAAATTAATAAACAGGTTTAACACAATTCCTCTCAAAATTTCAGCAATATTTTTTCTATATATAGTTAATCTTATCTAAAAATTTATATGGAAAGGCAAAAGAAATAGAATAGCTAAAACAATTTTTAAAAAGAAAACTAAAGTGGGAAGAACTCCTAATCAGATTTCAAGACATTATTTAGCTGTAGTAATCAAGATTCTGTGATACTGATGGTTGGGTGGGCATATAGATGATTAGAACAGAATATAGACCATAGAAATAATCCCACATAACTATGGACAACTGATTTTCAACAAAATTGCAAAAGCAATTAGATGGAAGATGGATAGATTTTATAAAAACTGATGCTAGAGCAATCAAACATCCATTAGGGAAAAAATAAACTTTGACCTAAACCTCACATCTTACATAAAAATAAATTCAAATATAACAGATTTAAATGTAAAGTGTAAAATTATGAAATTTTTTAAAGAAATGTTGGAGCAGGACACCTGGGTGGCTTAGTTGGTTGAGCATTCATCCATGTAAAAAAGATTTAGAGGCGCCTGCGTGGCTCAGTCGTTAAGCCTCTGCCTTGGGCTCAGGTCATGATCCCGGAGTTGCAGGATCGAGCCCCACATCAGGCTCCTGCTCAGCGGAAAGCCTGCTTCTCTCTCTCTCACTCCCCCTGCTTGTGTTCACTCTCTTCCTGTGTTTCTGTCAAATAAATAAAATCATTAAAAAAAAAAAAAAGATTTATATGTGGAATACCTAAAGACCTCTGAAAGCTCAATATTTAAGGAATTTATTTTATTTTTTTTTATTTGACAGAGAGAGAGAGATCACAAATAGGCAGAGAGGCAGACAGAGAAAGAGGGGGAAACAGGCTCCCCACTGAGCAGGAGCCCAATGTGGGACGCGATCCCAGGACCCTGAGATCATGACCTGAGCTGAAGGCAGAGGCTTAATCTTCTGAGCCACCCAGGCACCCCTGAAAGCTCAATATTTAAAAAAGAAAACAATTAAATCAGGAAATAGGGTGCATGGGGAGCTCAGCTGGTTAAGCATCAGATCCTTGATTTCAGGTCAGGCCATGATCTCAGTGCCATGAGAGCTCCCATTAGGCTCTGTGCTCAGTGGGGAGTCTGCTTAAGGATTCTTTCTCCTTCTCTCTCTGCCCCTCCTCCTACTCACACACTTTCTCTCTAAAATAAAAACAAGTAAATCTAAAAAAAAAGAAGAAAGAAAGAAAAAAGAAAAAGAAAAAGGATAAAAGAAATTGTGAAATAAAAATGCATAGTGGTCTCTGCTCCCATTCCTGGAATAGAGCCCCTGAAATTCTTATAATTTCCTATATGATAAGAACACTAGGAACATCTCACATTTCTTGTAGTATTTGTCTTTGACCCCATCCCTGACACAAGGATCCTAAACTCCTTGTGATTTCCTAAGTGATGAGAGAACTAGGGACATAATTTTTTCTAATGAGGTGACTCTGGGTGGGGTACTGGATGGGGCCTGGTCACCAGGAAGGCCAAGGAAGTCATGATTAGAAGCTTGGAAATATCAGCCTCATCCCTATCATCCAGAGGGGAGAGAGGGGCTAGAAAGGGAGTTAATAATTGATCATGCCTACATGAGGAAGCCTCCATAAAACCCCAATAGTAGACTTACGGAACTTCAAGGTGGGCAAACAACAGATCTCACCCTATGTACCTCCTTATCTGGCTATTCATCTATATTGTTCATCATAATCTTTAATAAATTCTAGCAAATGAATCAAATCCAAGGAGGGGTCTTGGGAACCTCTGAAGTTGTGTAGAAGCATAGATGACAACCTGGGCCTGCAACTGGTATCTAATGTGTGTGTTGACGGGGGGCAGGGGAGGGGTGGGTGGAGGGGTAAAGGGGCGGATGGTGACAATGTTGTGGGACTGAGATCTCGTCTTTGGGTAGATAGTGTCAGAACTTAGTTAAATGGTAGAATACCCAGCTCATGTCACAGAGAATTACTTGTTAAGGACAAAAAAACTCCACATATTTGGAGACCAGAACTGTCAGAAGGAGTGTTCTGTGTATCTAGTAAAGGAGACACATAGGACAGAAATATACAGTAGGGGGAAATTGAGTTTTTCCTTACAGAGGAAAGTACAAAATTGGAATTTTTTCCTATACATGTAGGAAGGGACATTTCCCTAAAGAGGATATGCAGATAGCAAATAAGTACATGAAAAGAAGTTCAACTTCACTACACTTCAGGAAAATGCAAAATAAGGATCACGTTGAGATACTTCCACATACCTATCAGAATACCTAAAATTTTTTAGAAATAATAATAATACGAAATGTTGGTAACAATGCAGAGAAACTAGATGACTCATACATTGCTGGTGGGAATGTAAAATGGTACGGCAACTCTGAATATAGGTGAAAAGTAAAACAAAAAACAAAAACAAAAAAACCCCTAAAATACTAAATATACATTCACCATATGAACTAAATAATGCACAACTGATTATTTATTCCAGAAAAATGAAATCTTAGGTCCACAAAGAAAACTGATACATAATTGTTTACAGTAGCCTATTCCATTATTTAAAAACTGTCATTATGAAAAAATTATTCCTGTTATCCACACTCTATGATGTGTCAGTTTAGATCACCTTTTTCAAAATGAATAAATATTTGTCATTATTTTCACACTGTAAATGTGATAACTACAAATTTGAAACTGAAAATTTGAAATGTGCATCCAAGTATAAAGAAAAATACAAACTCTCATCAGGTAAACATAGTTATAGTAACACAATTAGTAAATTTCTCTCTGATCTTTTAATATTTACACCTCTGTGTTTATTACACATGTGTGTATATATACATATATATGGCATTTTACATATACACATTAATATCTATTATTTAACGTTTACTAAATACCAGAAGCTAAGAACATGTATTTTATGAATATTTTCATATTTAATCTTCATTATAAACTTATTTGCCTTCTCATGTTAAAAAAACTGAAGCAGGGGCGCCTGGGTGGCTCAGTATTGGGTGTCTGCCTTCAGCTATATCCAGCATCCTGCTCAGCAGGAAGCCTGCTCCTCCCTATCTCACTCCCCCACTTGTGTTCCCTCTCTGTGTTTCTCTCTGTCAAACAAATAAATAAAATCTTTAAAACAAAAACAAAAACAAAACCAGTTTTAAAGTAAAATAAAATAAAATAAAATAAACTGAAGCAGAGAAACATTAAAAAGAAATGTCCCAGGGTGCCTGGTGGCTCAAATAAATAAATAAAATCTTAAAATAAATAAATAAATTAGATAGATAGATAGATAGATAGATGATAGATAGATAGATAGATAGATAGATAGATAGATAGATAGATAGATAAAATAAAATGTCCTAGTATCCACAGCTGTTTGGTTACTAAGTGTTGGAGTAGAGGTTCAGAATGACACTCTGATCAGCCTGTCTGTCATACAGTAGACATGCAACCATCCTATAAATACACACATATACAGACATACGCCTGAGTACATCCCAGGAAACTTGGCATTAATTTAATGAAATTGTTGACTTTACTATCTGTAGGAAGTCCTAAAGGTCCATGGTCCTTGACATGTAATTTATGGAAACAAAACTTAATCATATTTTTGGCAGAACTAGTTTGCAAGAATAGATCTCTTGTGTGAACCTAATAGACTAATTCCCACCAAGTGTGCCATGGATGTAGAAGGAAAGGTATGCAGAGCTGAGTATGAAACTATGAACTGGGGACATACAGTGGGGACTTGTAACAATGGTAACCCATGGGCATAACAAATGTTAACTACATGGAGATATGATAAATGACATCCAAATGGAAAAAGTCTATATGAGCTTTTAAATTACACAGAGAATGAATTATATTTTACATTTCTAATTACAAAATAAATCATAAATTATTTCCTTCATTTGGTTACCCTATTGATTTTTCTTTGCATACTTTCAGTTTCCAAAGATACTGATGATTTTTTTTTAAATATTTTATTTATTTGACAGAGAGAAACACAGAGAGAGAGGGAACACAAGTAGGGGGAGTGAGAGAGGGAGAAGCAGGCTTCCTGCCGAGCAGGGAGTCCGATGTGGGACTCAATCCTGGGTCTCTGGGATCATGACGTGAGCCGAACTGAGCCACCCAGGCGCCCGATCTTGATGATTTAAACAGTCTAAGTCATCCATCAGATAATAAACATGATCAGTCAACCTCATGTACTTCATAAAAACATTTTTCTTTCTTAATGATCATTGGGATGGATATGGAGACACTTTAATCATTGAAACCCATTCATTTGAACTCAATTTTGGTGTTTAAATTGTCTGCAGGATATTGAGTGCTCATCACCACTGCTTATTTCAGAATTAATGCAGAAATTGAAAACTTATTCTTCCTGACCTTTGTTGTCATAACATCTGGATACTATTGTATCACAAAGTATCTATTTCTTTTTTATGTGTAACATCTAATTTTTTGTTTTCATGTCAACTAAATTTACCTACCCTTGCTTTATCTTTACTTGAGATGTTTTTAAGGAAGCTATAATGTATGAGAAATTTACCTTTTATTTTATGAGATAATATAATTTGGTTAGAAAAATATAATTAATATGATGGATCATGGAAACAGAGACTTACCACAACTGATCAAATCAGTCATTTCTTTTCTAGGGCCTCCTCTTTCTTTAACAACCCAGCTCCAAGTATCTTCTGTAGCTTTACTGAATTCTAAAAGTTTTTCTTAGATTCTTGATTCACCAATTGTCCTCTAATCTCCTCCAACTACTACCAGTCCATCAAATTTTACAGCAATTAGTCTATTAACTAATTTACATTATGAAGCAGAAAACATAAGCCAATTCTTATCATTGTAATTATTTGATCACACCATTTCACAAAGATTTTAGTGGTTATCACTGCCCTCCTCCAAGCAACTGATGGTTATTTCCCGGCCATTTATTTGTCCTTGATTTGGAGTGAAATTCTATTCCAGTCCTCATACTCTTTGGATGATAGATAATGGGATTTAGGGAAGGCCGCCACCGAATATGCCATTATGGTCTATTGATTATTTTGAATTAAAGTTACTTGAGAAACATGCAAAAAGAATATTTTGACCTTCCTTTTGCCTACCTGAAACCAGGAAATAACCCCCATTGTGAAAGGTACCCTGTCTGCACTAGGAGGTAAAGAGGTATCCTTATCACCGGAGATAAGGAATGCAGGGCCCAGAAAACTATATAAGCAATCCCTGCTTAGATTCTTCACTAATGAATAACCAAACCTACATTTCGTTGTTTTGTTAATTCCTCAAAAATTTATTATTTTGGGATGCCTGAGTGGCTCAGATGGTTAAGCGACTGCCTTCGGCTCAGGTCATGATCCCGGACACTCGGGATCGAGTCCTGCATCGGGCTCCCTGCTTGGCGGGAAGCCTGCTTCTCCCTCTCTCACTCCCTCAGCTTGTATTCCCTCTCTGGCTGTGTTTCCTCTCTGTCAAATAAATTTAAAAAAAAAATTATTATTTTATTTATTTCTCTAAAATGTATAAAAGCTGACTGCTTTGATCCCTTCTTAGGTCCCATATATAAGACCTCCATACGTACTAATTAAATATTTTTTCTCCTATTAAACTGTCTTGTGTCAGTTTAATTATTAGAAGAACCAAAAGAACTCAAGAGGACTAGGAGGGATAATTTACCCCTCCCTTACAAAGCTGATAAGTTCTTTGGTGAATGAAGTATTTGCTGAATAATTTTCTCTCTACCCTTCTAGGTTGTTGGGTGAGGCATCCCTCCCCCCACCCATCCTATAATAAAAGACAAAGTAACAGGAGTAAAACAAAGTTTAATAACATTATACTTCCTGTATACATAGAAGAGACCCAGGAAAACTGAGTAACTCCCCAAAATAACCCAAGTCACCACCTTAAATACCATCTTCAGCTTAAGACAAAAGAAAGATGCTGGGGGTAGGGGGAATTCATGGAAAGGTTAGAGGAGGAAATATTTGCTACACAAAGGTTATCTTGCCATGCAAATAAATCTCTCACATAAAAAAGTTATCTCTGGGGCGCCTGGGTGGCTCAGTGGGTTGGGGCCTCTGCCTTCGGCTCAGGTCATGATCTCAGGGTCCTGGGATCGAGGCCCGCCTCGGGCTCTCTGCTCGGCGGGAGCCTGCTTCCTCCTCTCTCTCTGCCTGCCTCTCTGCCTACTTGTGATCTCTCTCTATGTCAAATAAATAGAATAAATATTTAAAAGAGAAAAGTCATCTCCGGTAATAGCTGTCTCTTTGGTAAGGACCCCTTTCTAATATAAATTTCCTTTATAAATGTAGATTTTCCTACGAAAAGGTAACTTCTCTGTTCAGAGCTTTCCCCATGTCTACAATTTATCAAAGCCATTAGCTCAAATTAACCCTTATGCCAAAGAGGAATATTTTGAAGCAGCATATTCTGCTCTCCTTCAAAAGCATCATTGGACTTTCAAGTATTGTTAACATTGTTGTTCCCATGACAAAAGATTTCAAATTCTGTTCACATTGCTCCTCCGGAACATTTCCTTGATTTCTATCATTCATCTTTTTCCTTATATGAGCATAATCTATTTTTCCAGTTCTGGATTATGCCAAGCACTGGTTGATGGATTTTGTAACTGAGCAAAGAAGCAACTGTATTTGCTGAAATAGTTCGCTGAATGATCTTACAGCTGGATGCCTTGCTATAGCTGTGTAATTGATGGATTACGAAACTTCTTTTGTGTTCCACTTAGTGTATGCTTATGTATGCAAATGTAAACATGTGGGGTGCCTGGGTGGCTCAGTCCTTAAGTGTCTGCCTTCAGCTCAGGTCATGATCCCGGAATTCCGGGATCAAGCCCCCTTATTCAGCTCCCTGCTCGGCGGGAAGCCTGTTTCTCCCTGTCTCATGCCCCCTGCTTGTGTTCCCTCTCTAGCTGTGTTTCTCTCTGTCAAAGAAATAACTAAAATCTTAAAAAAAAAAAAGTATGCAAGTGTCCACATCTGTATGCACATGTACATATATATGGTGTATGTTTGTAGCAGGAAAGAGGAAGGAAGTCACTGCACATAATGCAGAAGGAAAATGATGTAGATTTTAGATTTTATTTATTTATTTGAGAGAGTGAGAGAGAGAACAAGAGAGGGGTGAGGGGCAGAGGGAGAAGCAAACTCCTTACTAAGCAGGGAGTCAGATGTGGGACTCAGTCCTGGGACTCCAGGATCATAACTTGAGCTGAAGGCAGCTGCTTAACAAACTGAGCCACCAGGTGCCCACTTTATTAATTCATCTTAAGACTACATTAATCTCACTAGTTTCTTACCACTACCCTAACTCACTTATCACAGAATCAAGAAAAATATTTCAGCTCAAATATAAGAATTTGTCAAGTATATTAAGCTTACAATCTGCTTTATATAACTAAATTGTTATTTCTTTCATGATCCTATATACACTCTTTCTTCCTTGCAGAGTGCCTTATTCATTTATATTTAACATTTAAAAATCTTCAAAATTTTATGCAAAATACACATATTAGGTTTTCTTTTCAAACCATTTATCTAAAACAATCATTCTATTAACTGTAGCCTAAACACATACATTGGATATCCCTGTTGAATATTAATTTGCACTTGAATGCTGTCATAGGCAGAATTCTAGAAATGGTCCCCCAAGATTCCAGGTCCCTAGCTGTTCAATCAAACACTAAGCTAGGAAAAAATTTTAGAGATGTAAACAACAGTTCCAAATCAGTTTATCTTAATTTATAGAGGTAATCAGTTTACCTTAAATTATGGTGGGCCTGACTCAATCAGGTGAGAAGTTAAACGCTTGAGTTTCTCTGGATGTGTAGAAGTCAGAAGGATCTGCTCCTGCGGGTCTGTAGGAAGAAGGAATAAAGGACCATTGAAATAATACCCTATCCACTTAATGAGGTTAAAAATATCCTTACTGGATATCCTTATCCAGTAAGACCTTCACTGAGCCCTTTTCTCTTCAGAGGAATGTTAATCTTACCATTTTTTTAAGGTTTTTATTTATTTATTTGACAGAGAGATAGGCAGAGGCAGGCAGGGGAGGGGAGAGCAGGCTCCCTGCTGAGCAGAGAGCCCAATGTGGGACTCATTCCCAGGACCTTGAGATCATGACCTGAGCGGAAGGCAGAGGCCTTAACTCACTGAGCCACCCAGGGACCCCACCCTTTTTTTATTATTATTATTTCTTTATTTGAGAGAGAGAGAATATTGGGGGGAGAGGGAGAGAGAGGGAATCCTCAACTCAGGGCTCGACTTCAGGACCTTGAGATCATGACCTGAGCCAAAACCAAGAGCTGGATGCTTAAGTGACTTCACCATCCAGGTGCCATAACCTTATCTTTTATTTATTTTTTTAAAGTTTTTTAATTTATTCATTTGAGAGAGAGAGAGAGCTTGCAAGAGCAGTGGGGAGGGACAGAGGGAGAGGGAGAAGCAGACTCCCTGCTGAGCAGGGAGCCAAACTTGGGGTTCAATCCCAGGACCCTCAGATCCTGACCTGAACTGAAGGCAGATGCTTAACTGACTGAGCCACCCAGGTTCTCTCGTAACCTTATCTTTCAGAGACAAACAATAAGAAGAGCTCTGGCTGGCCTAGACTGGTTTGAGCTTGGCCACCTATTCACACCTGCGCAGATGGACCATGGAATGCTAGACAGCTACCTCTACCTCACTATAAAGTTATAATCCTGCCTAAGGAGGAGCATAAACCTCATTAACATAATATACAATGCATGTACAGGCACATATGCATATGTGACCTTATACCCACCTCTGCCTGCAATGAAAAAAGTTTCCTTTCTGAATATTCATCCTAACCTTAAATAAATTTAAAAAAAAAGACAGACCACTCATGCCTGCTTTGCGAGTCACAGCTTCGAAAATTAATCCCCATCATCTCCTTATTTGTGGAACTAGAGTTTCCTTTGTGTTGGCAACTCCACCTGGTATAGTATCTATCTATCACCCACCAAGGAGCAAACTCATTTTAGTTTGTTTGCACCATGTTGTGGGATGGCCAGCTGCTAGCTGCCAGCTGCTGACAACCAGCAAGAAAATAGGGCCTCAGTTTCACAAGCATAAGGGAACAAATTCTTGTAACAACCATTGGGTTTGGAAAAGGAGCTAACCAAGGCTTAGATGAGCACTGTAGTCTGGATGATACCTTGATTTCAGCCTGTGGGACGTCAGCAGAGAACCCTGCCATGCCACATTGGAATTTGATGTACAGAACTAAGATAATAGGTAGTATTATTTTAAGACATTGAGTTTATGTTAATTTGGTATGACACTGTTCCGGAAGAAGAATTTCCTCTGCCCTTCAAGGTCCTTCTAACTGGACAATTAAGAATCGAATTGACATGAAACAGATTAACAGGAGAAAATAAAATTTAGTAGCATATGTACTTACAGGGAATTCCCACAGACATGGAAATTCCAAAGATAGGGAAGCAAGATGATGCTAAGGAGAGGCATAGGGGTCTGAGGGTATAAAGGAGAGAAAGACCATTAGCAGGAAGGTAAAAGATGTTTGGAAAACAAAGTTTCTGTACAAGTTTCTTAGGTAAAGAATATGTTAATAGCTCTCTTCCTGGTAAAAGAAGGCAGTTGAGGGGAAGGCAAAGAGTTTTTCTGAATCTGTTGAATTTGGATTGCTTTGAACTCAAAATAACATTCATGTTAAAGTGGCTGATCATAGGGCAGCCTGTCCTAAGCCCCTACAAAAGCACTGTCAAATAAGTGATATTAAAACCTCTTAGATTATATTTATGTAGGTATGCTATTCAAGTAAGTGTTCTAGAAATTATATGAAACTCCTAGAAATCTGATGTCCTACCTAGTATGTTATTATCTTGCAATTTTGTGTGTCACAGAAATAATAAAATTTCCTTGTCAATTGCATTCTAATCAGATACTTAATGATGTCTATTTTTAAGTCTTTATCATTATAGATAGTTATACTTTTACTCAGATGCCTTTATAGAAATTCCCTGCAACTTTGTTTCATCTTCAATAAGACTCATGGAAACAAAACCTCTGAGTATAGGTTTCTGATAACCTTAAGATCATAAAACTGACCTAGATAAAAACTTCCAAGGCTAATGGAAAAATCAGATTCAAACAGAACAAGAATTAGTAACATGGGATTGAATAAACTGAGGAAGATAATTATACTTTTTATGACTTTTTGCTTATAACATTGGTGACTTTTAAAAAATGGTTTTTTTCCAGATTCATTAAAATTGTTTCTCTTAAGCTTACAGGAATTTGATAATACATACTTTATTTTTTAAAAGATTTTATTTATTTATTTGATAAAGAGAGAGATCACAAGTAGGCAGAGAGGCAGGCAGAGAATGAGGAGGAAGCAGGCTCCCTGCTGAGCAGAGAGCCCAACGTGGGGCTCGATCTCAGGACCCTGAGATCATGACCTGAGCCGAAGGCAGAGGTTTAACCCTCTGAGCCACCTTGGTGCCCCAATAATACATACTTTAAAGAACAAATTGAAACATTTACCTTTTCTCCCAACCTGAACCCTCCAAAATTCAGAAACTCTCAGGGAGTATTCTCATATTTTTATGGCAATATATTTATTTGCATAAGTTCAATAAGAATCTGTTCTCCTTATGACAGGACACAATTGGAAATACTGGCTATGTTACCAAGGCTTTGACTGGAAAGTCATAGCTGGGAAAAACACGCATAAACTCAGATACGACCAGACAGCTTTAAGGAATTAAGGTTGATTTTATGAAGCCAATAAAGCACCTTGGAAACCTTAGCTTGATACCGTGCTCACAGATTTCCCAGCACCCTTACCATGTGAACAAAGAAGGTCACTTTTTGGCACATGCAGAAACCTCAGAATATTTGGGGGACCTCGAGGAGAGAGGAATTGACACAAATCTATAGGTATATTGCAGACAAAGTCTAATGGCAAGTATTTGGCTTGGTTTTTGGCCTTGAGAAACTATTGAGAATTCAATCTAGAGATTTCTTACAAAAAATTCCAGCAAAGCAGGTTTTAAAAGGTCTATATGGTGAATCACTATTCTTGCTACACTTATGTAAATAATTAGGCCAAGATTTTTGAAACTAGTCTTATTTTGTAAACAAATTAATATTAATTTAGCTATCTTTAGTAAGAATGAGGGTGATTTGTGGAGAGAAAATATGTTTCAATAACATATCTTTGTAAATATTCGATTTTAATACTATTCATTATGAACTGGAATAGACCCTGATTTCTTCTAGTGTCCTCCAGTGCCTGGCTATGACTCTTCAAACTAACATTTTGATTTTTCTCCCATCTTTCTAACTTGGAATGTTTCAAAAACGAAAACTGTCTTTTTTCCCAAAGCCATAAATATAAGCGACTTGATGTAAACTTCAGAGAAATCCCCACAATAGTTTGTATTTAGACAATCTTCATGCCTGTTTCTTAGTGAGCCACTCAGAGACCACCAGAGACATTTGAACTACAGATCAGGAAGATCTACGGAGATTGCCATTACCTGCCCTCACTCTGTCTAAAGATGCTTTGAGTCTGACATCTAGAAGTCTTCTCAACTAGCTACTCTCAGAACTCTGAAACTGGTTTGACATTTGAACCAAACATTAACCCGCTGTTTTCCATTTGTGTTTTCATAGAAATGCCTCTTGTTGAATGCCTGAGTGCTTAAACCACAGTCTTGAGTCTCTCCTGATCTTCATAACTCACATGGTGATGTTTAATGGGCATTCTTAAGTTCATGTGATTGATTTACTAACCCTTCTTGTGGATGTATAAATCTTAACATTCCTTTCTAGAAGGAGAACGGTAAGTCCATGCAAGTCACAGGATAGGAATTAGACCTTGTGTACAAGCCTCAAGCACTGAGATAACATCTAAAAGCTGTAAATAGGCACCATTAAATGTACATGGAGTCAGACAATGTTACAGGCCATTGCATTCCCTCACTGATTAATGACCCCTTGTTCCTTTAAAAACCCTCTTGGCTAGGCAGAAACCACAGAACTGGCTTTGGAAAAGATCTGCCCTCCTTCCAGGAGGCCTGCTCCTGAATAAAACTCATAACCCTTTTGAATGAGCACCTGTCTTTTGAATATTGACCTTTTGGGTGAGGGACAGCCAAACTTGGGATTTGCAGACAATGCCCCCGTGGGGTCCGGTTACCCTGGGACTACGCAAAGTGGAGCAGTTGGCCATGGTAGCTCACTGGGGCTCGCCCATATTTGGGCAGAGGAAGCAGCTGGCCATGGCAGTATGAGTTTGTTTCTAAGGCTAGTAACTTGGATGACCACAGAAGGTTAGCTGCTCAGGCCTAGTTGGTCTTGAAGGAATCTGAGGGATCAGTCCCTGCAGCTGCTGAGGCTTCTTTTGTCTAGAGGAAATTCCCTATTGAGTCCCTCGGACACTGCCAGTTCACTTTTTGACTTCAATGGAAAGGAAAAGAGCATTTGGGGCAAGAGTTTCTATACTGGGTGCAGAAGTTTATCAGAAGTGCACATGGACGGTTTCTCTTTTGTGAAGTGCTAGGTGCTTTTGTTTTTGTTGTTTGTGCTTTTTCCTTCTGGAAGAGGCACAACATTTGGGAGAAACTAAGAACTTGAATAAAAGTCAAGTGCTTTGGGATTTGGGGCAGATCTGTCTTTGGTGTGTGTGTGTGTGTGTGTGTGTGTGTGTTTGTGTCCATGTTTACCATCTTTGCTATAATGGGAGGTTCCATCTTTATCTCACTGACTAACTCATTGGGTCAAATTTTGAATCAATGGAAAGAATATAGCCAGGAACCTAACTAACAAAAAGATGATTTTCTATTGCAATACTCCCTGCCCAATGTACCATCTAGAATCAGATGAGATGGCTCCTGGATGGATCTTTAAACTATTACACCAATTTACAATTAATTAGAATTGTTTTGTCTAAGAGCAGGAAAGGATGATGAGATATCCTATATTCAGACTTACATTGTCCTTACACAATGAAGACGCTGCCAGGAGAAACAGTAAGTTAATGGTGTAGAGACAAGGAGAAAAACCAAAGATTTGTCCTGATGATGTAAATTATAAACAAAGAGAGAAGAAGGAGAAAGAATACATGGCAAATTTAGTTCTACCACCCCCTCATCCAGGGCTCTCACCTCCACCACCTCATCCTCCTGTTGGGGCTTTGGCCCCATCATCCTTTGGGAAGGGACAAAGTAATCCTAAAACAGTATCTCCCTTTACCACCCAACAGGGCTCTCAATTTGGACAAGGAGTACCCACTGCGGGGGCTGGGCAATGCCCATGAAGATAATACCCAATAGGCGGCATTGGTGCTTAAAGACAACCTCTCAGATATTACTGGACATATGTTCACTTCTTTTTCAACATCAGACTTAATTAGAAAAATGCCAACTCCTCTTGTTGAGATGACCCCAAAGAGATAGTGGAACTCTTTTTGAGGATTTTTGTAACCCACCAGCTGATTTGGGTGGGCGTATAAGTTTTAATGAATATCATGTTAGCTGCCAATGAAAGATGGCTAATATTGGCCAAAGCAAATGAAGAAGACCAACACCTGCATCATGAGACCTCAAACCCAGCTACTGCCATCCTATTGGTTGAACCTAGGGACTTAAACTTGGGATGTTTACCTCAGCTTGAGCATTACCTGCAATGTGTCCTGGCAGGGTTAAATAAAGGGGTACCCAAGCAACATACTTGGAACAAAATTTAGGAACTGAGGCAAAAAACAACCGAAAACCCAGCAGCCTGCTTAGAAAGAATTTATCAAGCCTATTGGAAATATATGGATATGAACCCAGAGACCCCAGAAAAAATCCACATGGTAAACATGACATTCATTGGACAGAGCACCCCTGACATAAAAAGAAAGCTCCAAAAGTAGAAAGAAACAATAGAAATGAATGAAGAGGCTCCAGAGCCCTGGAGCTCCCTACCACCTCACTGACCATTTTCCTGCAGGAGCCCTGGGTGCATTAGACACTGGGAATCCAACTGATGAACTTTTTAGTGGACACAGGGGCCACATATAGTGTCTTGAAAACTAAAATTGACATGGAATACCCAGAAGGTAGTCTCTATATTTGGGGTCAAACAGAAGTCAAACACAACAAAGAAGAGGCCATATCTACAGAAAATGATCCATAAAGTCACCCAGAGATGTCTGATGTGTGCAAAGAATAATCTAAAAAGGGGCTGGGTCAAGATGGCGGAAGGCCAGGTGACCGCATTTCAGGGAGTTCCCTGAAGAGAGCTGAATTCCAACAAAAAAACCACTACAAGACCACCGTGAACACCCATGAAACCAGCCTGAAATGTGATATTTCCCACTTCTGGACCGCCACGAGAGACAAAGAACATCGGCAAAAAGGTAGAAACAAATTGGAGGGTCT